>JAUZNJ010034765.1:26071-65681 GCA_034780135.1 Jordanella pulchra | reverse complement strand
GTGAGAAGGAGGATTTTAAATTCTATTCTAGATTTAACAGGAAGCCAATGAAGAGAAGCTAAGATAAGAGAAACATGGTCTCTCTTTTTAATTTTCATCAGAATTCTGGCTGCAGCATTTTGGATCAGCTGAAGGCTTTTAACTACAGTTTGTGGACTTCCTGATAGTAAAGAGTTACAATAGTCCAGCCTTGAAGTAACACTTAAACACTGAAATCCCCTTAAAACTTTGGTCTCAGTCTTCTTTGCAGAATTTTGAAAATTTAGATATCTGAAGCTGCTTTAGAGCATGAACATCCTGTTTATCATTATACAGTTTAGATTTAATTCCAGCCTTAATAACAACCACTTCAAATTTTAGTTTATAAAATTTATTAGGTTATTTTCTGACCTTCTAGGTAAGTTGTTTATAAGCTGTTAGATTAATTAGGAATGGTCACTTCTGTTCTGTATTTTCTAAATTTGCTCCTCCAGTGATTGACTGTAATCTTAGAAATAGCCTCTTGTGTTTTTTTTTTTTTTTTTTGTTAGTTATCTATTTTAGGCTTTAGTGGCCTTTATTCTGTGTTATTTTTGAACGTAGGCAGACAGGAACAGGAGAAGAAAGAGGGAAATCAAGCGGCATTGGTCATCAGGCTGGGATTCGAACCAGTGACGGCCACGTCTAGCCTCTGTATATGGGTTGTGCGCTTAAACACTGTGCAGCGCCCAACACAACAAGATTTGTTTTGTGAATCTGTTAGTTGAGTTCCTGTGTAAGACTGGTAATATCACATGTTGATGTCTAAAGGCTGAGCAGTACTGGGCCTGAGAATAGGAAGATACACTGAACAACAAACATGCCAATTAATCAAATTTTGGGTTTAAATGTAGGGGAAGTTATATGCCCATATAAGGCCAAGGTGGTTTGGATACTATTTTTTTTTCCTTTAATAAATTGAATTATCAAACTACTTATTTATCAAACTACTTATATCCAACAGAAAATTTTCTTCGAAGATTGCTGTGTATTTATCTTTGTCTGTCTTTCTGTTATCTCTTTCCAGCTTTCTTGTCCCTGCTGAAGAAAGATATTTTCACAGCATAATAGATTGGCCATTTTTAGCATGGGGATGGTGTGATAAGGACTATGTGAAGTCAGTTGTCCATCACACATTGTGTTTCTAATGTAGGCCAGAAAGTACATTTACTTTTTTCTTTGCCTTTTCCCTCAAAATTGTGGCAAACAACAAATTAGATTTATAACTGGTTTATTTCAGCAGTATTTTTTTATTAAATTGCTCTTCAAATGCCATACAAATATTCTTTTCTAGATACTTTTGCTTATGTGGTTGCTGGCAATGTCTACCATATAAATTACGTTCTTAGTTGCTTTCATGAAAATGGTCAAAATGTAAGAAAATTCATACAAGGCATATTTATATATAGTTTTTCAAACGTGTACATTATTTGTTGCCATTTTGTCTGACTTCCAAAATCTTCGAAGCATTCCTTATCAATTGGCTGTTTACGATTCAAATTCAAAATGCTCATATCCCTGTTATATTACTGTAGGGGGGGGGAGGGTGTCTACGATTGGTTACTGGAAACGTCAATCAGAATTTGATGCACCCTCATTGGCCAAAATACCAAAATAGAATCGTTCTGCTTGGGTTTGTGCTGTCAGGTACCCCGCGGAAGTTGGTAGCTGTATTGACCAGGGTGATGATATGTGAGCTTAATTTGCATAACATTGTTTGAGAGGCGTTAAAACTTTTTAGTGTTGCGGTCTGACAGTTTGACATTTTCCTGTGTAAACACGGGAACGGTAAGTTGTTGGTTTCGACTCGAAGGTTTTAATAAGACTTAGATACCCGAAAAAATTCGAAGTTAGCCAGTTAGCTAGCTAGCACCGAGAATAGCCTCTAACGTTCGGGGTAGCATCAAATATCAATAATCTTATGAGTTTCTTTTTTCTTACCGTTTTTACATGGGTGTCAACTCGTACCGTGTTTTATTGGGGATAAATAGATTGCAATTAAAACAATCTATATGTGTTTTTTCTTTCTTAAGAGATTAAAAAGCATGCTGTATGTTAGAGGAGTAATTCACATGTTATTGCGTTAGAAAATGTCGTTTCACCCTTCAAATTACGATGCAGTGTGCCTGATAGAGCTCGATAGTTGCTTCTAACGACACGCAATGCTCTGTATATGTAGAAACAGTAACGTGGGTCAGTTTGGCAGCAACAATGTGATCCTATTATCGTGGACGTCCGTGTTCATCCTGCCTGTTATACCTTGCTGCTCTGTTGGTACAGAATATTGCAGGGGAATGTTGGAGTGCGGCATGCTTGAACGGGACAAAAAGGCTCTTCGGAAAAACTCTGTTGCTCTGTGCAAAGATCTGGTCGTAGATGAGCTGCTCCTCCAGTTACTGCAAGCTGATGGCATCCTTACAGAGAACATGGCAGAAAACATCCTGGTAAGTGAGCATCAATGTTATACCTCCATTGTCTTACTAAAAAGCACAAGAAAAAAGGCAACCAGCCTTGCAGTTGGAAGGTTTTTAATTATTATTTTTTGTGGTCTGTTAAAATTAAGTGGTCTCATTATCAAATGTTCTTGTGTATTGTTGATCTATAATAATTACAACAGCAAAATAGAAATTAGATCAAATTTAAAAAAATATATTCATTATCTCAAGACAGACTTTTATTTACGAACTCTTATCTAAACTATTACAAAGCTATTGCAGAGTTAGCTTAGAGTGCTACAGCTGTACTACATCAGATCTACTTGGTGTAAAATGTAGAACAAACTGATAAGGCTGGGAAATAAATCAGTATAAATGTATATTATGGTAGAAAGCTGATCAATATCGATAGAAAATGTCCGATACAATTTTCAATAATTCCACTGAACTTTGATCTAGAACCATAGGGTTTTCTGGGACATCAGTCAGTTTACATTTCATGCAGTTTTCATGTCAATCTAAAGAACTTTCATATCACACTTGCAAAAAAAAATGAAAGAAACAACTAAAAAAAATAATTTTGCATACTTTTTAACTTTTCTTTAACCAGGAGTCATTAAGATTAAAAATATTTTTCAATGGTGACCTGGCGAAAAAATATGTATTCATTTTTGCTTTAGATTTTATTGCCACATTTCTTTACAGTTAACAGCTAGATTATTTTTGTTAATCGACTTGTAATAATAGATCGACTGAGCTGGTGGACAGCGTTCCAAGGCAGGTCCAGACGCCACATGGTTGGTATAACCGAATATCTTGCTTCTGATGGTCCCTTTCAGTATGGTTAGGTTCAGCAATGAAGAAACCATATCTGCAGAGGTAAAACATAGCTTGTGGGGACATGACTAACAATAACAATGATTGTACCTTAAAAAGTGATGCATATTTATCATCAGTTCTTATTAATATCATATCCCAATCAAACCCAAGAAATTGTTGTTCCCCTTCGTTTAATGAAAGGAAAAACCTCAATGGTCTCAGAAATTACTTAAATCTGAAAAAAAAAAAATTTAAGTCAGACATTGCTTTTTAACCAAGCTTCAATAGAATGACTTCAAACAAATAAACTAATAAAACAGGTTTGGACAAAAATAATGGAACCCCTAGAAAATGCTGAAAATGATGTTTCCAAAAGGACGGACTTGTTAAATCACTAATTACCATCACAGGTGTCTACAGTCTTGTACACATCTCAGCCTTTTTCTAATACCAGAAAGCTAAAGTGGTAAATTTGGAACATTATTGTCTCCTTCATATCTCTCTGATTCAAGGCAGGAGAAACCTCTCAGAAACGTAGCTGGCGTTTGTTGCTCCTCCTACCAAAACGAGGACCCAAAGCCTTCCAGAGCTTCTGCTCGGCTCTCCAGGGCTCAGAACAGCAGCATCTTTGTGACCTACTATTACAATCACAGGAGACAGACGCCAAGGAGACACAAGTAGATGTAAGTTGGTGCCTTGATGTATATCGGCTGAAGAATTCAGCTTTGCTTAGTATTTTTATTGTTTTATGCTTGCAGTGTTTTCAGCATGAGAGAGCACCTGAAGAAAACTCAGGACAACTCGAACAAAATAGCAGAAAGGTTAGCAGAGAGCGCAAAATCCACAGATGTCTACAGATATTCAGCATTTCCCATAAGGCAGAAGTTTTAGATAATAATAATAATACATTTTATTTGTATTGGACTTTACATTTCAACAAAATCTCAAAGTGCTACAAAATTCATAGTTAAAACGAAACATTACAATAAAATAACATACGTAATAAAACAAAACAGTAAAATAACCATAAAACCACACAGATAAGTACTAATTAATGTTCAAAGGCCATTTTAAATAAAAATGTCTTGAGGCCTTTCTTGAACGATAAACTTTTAACATTTATACAAGATTATTTTATATTTGCTAGCATTTCCACAGCAGCTTACAGTTGATAGAAATGCAGAAGAATGTTAAGCTTCAGTGAAGTGGTCTTTTACAGAAATCCTTAGTAGATAAGGAGGAAAAGAACGAGGTGAGCAGCACCTCGTCCTTCTCAGCCAGGTCCTCTGACGGACATGGAGCATCCTCAGAGTCGTCCAGAGAGATCAGCCCGTTCAGAGGGGGAAACAGGAAGAAAGACAAAGAAAGCAAAAAGGCAAGAGGAAATTATAATCAGTCAGATGAAGAGAGGTTCAAATCTGCACTACCTGTTAATACTGATGTTGAGAGTCCAGCTGAGTTGGTCAGACTGCTCATAGGAGAACCTCTGAGGGTTTGTTTAAGGTTAGAGATGCAACATTAAAGCTGTGGACATTTTATAAGTTTTCCTGTTGTTTTCTTTTCAGAGAATTCCGAGGTCTTCTTTACCTTTTCCAACTCAGGATGAATATGCTGCAAAGAGAGCAAGGACACATGGTGAGTAGTTACTGCAGTGTTGCATCTGCATTCAAAGTAAATTAGGTTACTCTGAGTCCAGTGTTGTTGTCAGTGTTTGTTTCCTGGGAGACAGAAAGGTGGCGTCTGAACAAAAAAAAGGGTTATCTGCTGTTTTAGTTGAACAAAGATAATAAATAAAAACCTTAACGTAAATAGATTTTGGAGCTACGTCATGAAATTACTCTTGTGTTTCCTTTAACTCTTGAGTTACTTTTTTCATGTATCTAAGCTGTAAAGGTTGAGTTTCTCTTCCTTACGGCTGCTGTCTGGCACCCCGCCCTAATAGTGACTCATTCACAACAATGTCATACAATTTTAGTTGTAAAAACACTTGTAGGCACATTGACTTCTACCCAGCGACAACAAGTCTTTTGTTTTTGATTGTCAGCAG
Organism: Jordanella pulchra; assembly: GCA_034780135.1. Lineage (NCBI taxonomy): Eukaryota > Metazoa > Chordata > Actinopteri > Cyprinodontiformes > Cyprinodontidae > Jordanella > Jordanella pulchra. The sequence continues at coordinate 60,362 of JAUZNJ010034765.1, read as the reverse complement.
AGTCCATGGAGTTCAGTCTCGATGCCGACAGTCCCATCAACACTCCTGTTCTTCCATGTTCTCCTGACTTCTATCTCTCTCACTGCCAGCAGGTATATTACATCGCTTTGATAATCCACCTCAGCACATCAACTCTAGTTTTACTATTTCATGCTTTTGTTTTGGAATCTCTAAATAGGGAAAGTCTAACTGTTCAGGATTTCATAAAAGCCACGAAAGGTTTCAAATTAAATGGTCCTAATTTTTTAAATATGGAAAAACAGTTTTCCTATAACCATATTTCCATATCTTAGACTGGATTCAGTTATGTTTAAGAGTTTAAGGTTTATTGGTTTTATCTTTTTTTATCTAACAACCCACTAATAGACAGTCAGTCATTTAAACCTTCTCAGATTTGCTCATTATCTGTTTAGGTACTTAGATCCAAATGTTCATGCTACTTCCTTTGCTTCGAGCACCTTCATTACTGGAACATACATCTGAAAGGTTTTTTGTTAATTACAGGGATTTTAAGTTGGCTATTCCTTCCTTAATGAAAGCATTAAAATGAGGTGATCTGTTTAATACCTAAGTTACATCCCAGAGCTGAAATTTTCTAGAGTTTTATCTGGTTCTTTAAAGCAGATATAAGGTTAAAGAACATTTAAATAATAATAGCTTTAAAGGTCCCAGGTCTATTTATGAAGCGGCTTTAGTGGATGGATTTTATAAACGACAGGGGTGGGCTGCCAGCTTGAACAGAAGGACAGCATTCGCTTTTTACTTTCTCGTAGGAGGCAGCAATGCATCTGAGCTGCGGCTACACTGTTTTAAATGCTATTAGCAGTTAAAGATGAACTTAAATAAATAAAAAACTATTTATTTGTATTTATTTAGCTAAACATTTGAAAAGTTATCAATACGCCAGTCTAGTATAGAAAGTTTAGATGAAAGAACTTAGAAAAATGATTCATTAGGTAAAACAATTGTCCAAAGCCTTTTTTTAACACGTTACGTTTCTTTTACAGTGAAGTTTTGTTTTGTTTTTTAAATTAAAAGTAGATAAAGATAAGGTTCTTCATTTACCAAAATCAACGTGATTGTAGCTGTTATATTACACATTATAAATAAAAAAGGCTGTAAGATTTTTGAATGGTTTGCAGACATTTTAAAATCCAGTAACTCCTAAATGGTAAAAAAAACTTTTTTTTTCTTCAGTCATATCAAAAAAAAAAAGTTTATATCCCCTGTTTTAGTCTTACAGAATGAAGTCCTCACCCCGAGGCTATGCCTTGGTCATCAGTAATGTGAGCTTTGACTCCTGCTCTGCTCCAGACCTCGACCCGAGGAAAGGAGGTGAAGTAGACGACGAGGTCCTCAGGAAGGTTTTCACGGAGCTGGACTACCACGTCAGCGTCCACAGAGATCTCACTGCTCAGGTAACTCAGGATTACTCTCCACGTTTAGAAGATGACAGTTCATTATTTTAGATGGGAAACTTAAAAATATTAGAATTAGCAGTTTACTAATAAGCTTGAGAAGCTTTGTGACTTGAGATAGTTTCCTGGAAACCCCTTTTTGTCATCAAATATGTTGCCCTTAGAGCAGCATATTAGCTTAGCCTAAATGTTTCTGCTTTGGATCTTGTGGAAAACGGTACAGATGACAAAGCAAACACAAGTTGTTGTGTTTTGATGTGTTTAGAGAAATTCTGAAGTAAAATGATTGAAGTAACTTACTGAGTGTTTGAAGTACTTGTCTCCTTAATTTGAGCAGGGCATGAGGACGTGCATCGAGACCTTTTGCAGGCGGCCTGACCACCGGACAGTGGACAGCTGTGTAGTGTGTCTGCTCTCCCACGGAGTGGAGGGAGCCATTTACGGCACAGATGGACAACTTATCCAGGTGGATTTGTCTTATGATTAACAAAATATAATTTAACTTAAAAAATGGTGGTTTGTTTTGTAGCCTTAAACATGACTTTCCTGGCTCTTTTTTTTTTTTAGCTGGACTGGGTGTTTGAGGCCTTTGATAACGCACATTGTCCACTGCTTCAAAACAAGCCCAAGATGTTCTTCATTCAAGCCTGCAGAGGAGGTAAGTAGTGATGATACTGGGAGTGTGTTAAGACTTTTACATTTCTGAGACATTTAATAAAATTCAGTGGAGCCTTTATCGACCTGTTCACATGTTCAGAGTGTGTCTGCAGTCTCTTGCTGGTATTTTATCAGCCGTCTAGCTGCTGCGAAGCTTAGATGTAGACGGTGTCAAAATGTACCACAAAACTATTCTGTGCAAGTTTAAACAGGTTTCCGCTGCATTATAGAGTTGAAGTAAAGAATAATTCACAGATTTGTTGCTGATTTCCGATTTCAACAACAAGCTTTTATAGAGAGTACTAACTCAGACATAAATAATAAAACAAATAGAAATATAAATGAATGCTTAACGAATAATAATAAATACAGAAATGCACCAAAAATATAGCAAATAGATAAATATAGGCAGTAGTTAAATGAACATCAAATGAAATATAAATGCATTATCTTTGAAATGACTTTTAATTGATTCGCTTTTGCAAAAATAACCTTAATTTTATCATTGTTATAGATCTGAACCTTATTGTCAATATTGCGTATTTTCGTAAATGCATTTACTTCTGGGTATACTGGCCTATGTCACGCAAAATTTATTTTATGAGCTTTTACCTGAATGGGGTTAAAATAAAAACAAATATCAAAGTGTATGAAGAAATAAATTGCTTTAACGTTTAACAATAAAAAAGGTAAATATTACAAAGAGCCTAAATAAAGCTAATTAAAAGACAGATAATTCTCATTGCATAATTTATTAAATTGGTGTATTTTTCATCCATTTAATTGCTTTTAATTTTATTTAGCCTTTCTTTATTCATGTATTTATTTTTTGATATGTAAGAGTTGGTCCTCTGTAATATCTTGAACATGTTATATAAAATCAGAAACACATGTGGTATAATGTGTTTCTCTGGATATCATCCAGTCCTTTTTAACTCTGAAAAGAGCAACATCTGCAATAAAAAGCTTCTTAGCTATAGTTACATGTTCCTGCTGCTGTATAAGACTCTGCTGTGTGAGATTAGCAGGAGGTTTGCTGGATGGAGAAGCAATAGGATGTACTCTCTTAAATCAGTAGTGATCCCAGAGCACAGCTCTTCAAAGCTCTGTCAACACCCAGATATCGAGATGCTTCAGTGACGTGTTGGAGTCGGATGCTTAATGGCTTTGAAGGAAATTATGTTTTGGCAGATTTTTTTCCCTCCTCCTGAGATGGAGTACACCTTCCTGGCAGCTGGAATGACCGTGATGCTGGAATGACAGAACTTAAAGGCTCAGTATGATCGTGGATCATCTGAAGCACTAGAGAGGTGGTTTCTAGTGATAGACATTACGCCATGTTACAACATCGCTGCTCCAACCAAGTGCTGCTGTCTTCATTGGTCTTAATAATAGAGAACCTGTTCAGTCAGTCTTATGCAATATGTAGTTGGGGGAGGACTCTCTGTGAAGATATACGAGACAAATCAAGACAAGTACAATAATAGAAATATCTTCTCACCCAAAGGGCCTCGGCTTTAACCCACCAGATATTAAAGCTAACATTTTTGACGTGAACCGCTAAACTGAGGCCTGCTTTTCTTAAAGATGAGATGGACTGTGGAGTTGAGCAGTTGGATGGGCCAGTGAGGACCTCTTCTCCGAGCTGTGAGCAGCGCGACGCTGGGAGGGAAGGAGAAGGGGACGGCGATTCCCGGCAGAGACGGGACATGGGGAGACCCAGGATTAAACTGCCTCAGCGATCAGATATGATCTGTGGCTTCGCTTCTCTCAAAGGTCAGAGAATTTGTAAGTTTATCCTGTTTCCTACACTTCAGTTTATTTCTTCTATTGTGATTATTTAGTGAAGAAGGATAAATAACAAAAGTATTTTACATTAATGGCAGCAGAGCTCTGTTTCTGTAGTTTGAGAATGTTGTGACAAAATCATATCTGCTGATGCAGTATGGTGCTGTGTAAAAGTAGTCAGCCTTCCCACTTCTTTACATCTGTAAGCTTGAGATCTGCTGCCATGAATGAGGCATATTAGCTTAAAACGAGAAGGTAAAGCCCAATTTCAAAAGTGTAACTAACAGAATCAGTGGAAAGAGATTAAATCAGTCAGATAACTATGGTTGTGATGTAAAACCATCTTTTTTTCTTTTACAGAAAACCTCTTACAGCAGGCAGTTTATTATTTTAACAATATAAACAGCCCTTTTGGGACATAATAAAGGACATCATCAAACCTTTGCATTGTTGAGTTACAAAAAAGCTCTGCTGCATTATGGGTCCTCCTCTCATGCTGTGAATGGTACGGTCAGTTTTACACAGGAGAGTATTGAGCCTTACTGGACTGATTTATACCCTCTAGAAGTCAGTCTGCGTGACCAGGCTAGTTTGACTAAAAGGTCCTTCCTCTAGAAGGTGATTTTAAATCCCAGCCCTACGTGGTTTTAATGTGAGAACCTATAAAACAACAAAAACAAAAACAATGCCATGTGAAGTTTCTGCACATTGGAAAAACTATTGGAAGAATCAGTTATGCATCAATAAATATACAGATTCCTGCTGCTGATTTCAGCAAACATCAGATCAGTTTTACTCTTTATTCTTGTGGTTATTATTCAGGTATTAAGTCTGTCGTTTTTTTTTTCCTACTTAAGGCACAGCCGCAATGCGTAACACCAAACGAGGGTCCTGGTTTATCCAGGAACTGAACGCAGCTCTCCGACTGCACGCCAGAGACACTCATCTCTCAGACATACTGGTGCAGGTGAGACATGCTTCCTCTTTCTTTATCCTCTCATATTGTAGCGCCGTTATAAAGGCCTTATGATGTCTGTTTTGTTTTGTCCGTCTAGGTTAACGCACGTATCAAGGAGAGGGAAGGGTACGCCCCAGGCACCGCTCACCATCGCTGCAAAGAGATGTCCGAGTTCACCAGCTCGCTCTGCAAAGACCTCTACCTTTTCCCCAAGTACCAGCCTCAGTATTGATATTCAGACGCGCACTTTAGATGAACCTAAAAACACAGATCGGCCTTTTTCTGAAGCCTGTCTGTAACGACTAAAGGAACTGCCTGTAATTGGCTCACACTCTCACATTCCCCCTTGTTACAACCTAACATTTGTTTCCATTTAAACCTCACACATGTGCAAAGGCACATGTTTCACATACAGGAAAAGGAGAATCTTATGTTATTCCACATGCACACATAAAATGTGTGTGTTTATGCCAGTTAGAGGGGTTTGTTTTGTTAATCCTTTTCAGTCAAGCTGCACAGCAACTCCAAAGTTCCTCGAGTTTCTTTTTAAAATAACTATTTTTTACACAGATCTATTTTTGTGGTTTTTGTTTTTTTGTTTTGTTTTTATAAAATGTTTTTTTATATGAAATTTTCAGCCCACACATTTTATTCGTACTTGTCAGCTAAAGGTTGTTTTTAGTTTAGCAACAGGCAGAGGGCAGCACCACAGAGACGAATCGTTTCATCGTTGCTTCTAGATCAGTAATATTCTCGCTCTGCGGTTCTGCAGTCAGATAAACAACAAAAAAAAAGGTTTTAAAGCAAAGAGGTTCTAGTTTTATCTTTAGGTTATAAAATATATTAACAGGGCATCTTCATAAAGAAGTCTGTCAGTCGTTTATTCCTTTACTCTGGGTTTAAATGCTGAGTTGGAAAAAACGCAGCTTTTTTAAACGTTTATTTGATCTTTAATGACTTGTTATCTATTCTTTAAGTTCTCCTGCCTGTGACTGGGTGATGGGCTGGGGTTTGGTGCTACTCTCTGGTTTATTCATACGCAGCATAACTCCTGACCTTTATTTCTGCAGTGCTTTGCAAAAAATATTTATACCCTTAAACTTTTCTAAATCTTAATTCTTTATATCCACATATATCCGCATATTTTATTGAGATTTTATATGATAAACGTACAAAACAGCACAGAACTGTGAATTGGAAAGAAAAGAGTCAGTTGACATTTTTTTATATAAACAGATCTCTGGGAGCATCTGAGAACATCAATTTGAAGTCTTGTCATGTATACTGTAATAGAATTTTGCCTGAACTTTGACTAGGCCATTCTACGAACAAGCTTTAATCCAAATCATTACATTATAATTCCGACTTTATGTTTGGGCTCATCGTCCTGCTGGAAGGTGGAATGTCATCACTGTTTCTAGAGGGACTTGCTCCCTATCATCTCTCAAGCACTTCCTGAACTTTTGTTTGTCTTTCTTATAACCTAACACTGCTTTAATTATCTACGCAAATGTGTCAATGATCTGTTTAACTTGTTTTTGTTTGTTTTTCTTCACTATTTTACAAGTTAAGCATTCCTTTCCTTTCACTTTGAAAGGATCCAAAAAACTCCAAGTGAAGTTTGCAGTGGGTATTTTTACTTTTGCAAAGCACTGCACTGTTTGTCTGTGTCTGTTTGATGAATATTACTGCAGCAGTCAGGATAAACTGTGTCTTCCATAAACATGAAGCCGTTTTCTAACAGCAGTCTTCGCCATGTGAGCCTTTTCTGCTGGATAAACTCATGACCATGTTGGAGCTTTCATATTGTATTATATCTCCACACACAGAGGAATATTTTTGAATGTTTTGTGACAATTAAAAGCCTCCAGGGAGGCCTCTGTGAGGTAAAGTATGTTCATTTACAGCAGTGGTGGATTGTGAAAAAAGGACGCAGCTGAAACAGTATTGCTTTGTTACCATCTGGATCCTCCTACGGACCACATAGCAGATACATGACTGTTTTTTGTTTTTATGAGATATTATAAAGCAAAAAATATTTGTCTGGTTTGGAAAGTGGAGCATAAAGTTCGGAAGGTTAGAGTTTATTGCCAAGTTCTGCTGTATCATGCTGTATTGAACAGGGGTTGAGTAGATGTCATTTACCACTATCAATAACTGCCAAACGTTCCATGCAATAAAAAAAATATTTTAAAAGAATTTTATGTGGTTTTCTCTGTATAAAATTAAGTTTGGAGGAAATTGTGAGTGAGAAAAGTAGTTTTTTTGCCCTGTGAATGCAAGTCGTCTGGGTGAGCGTGCAACCCAGCCTCTCCTCTGCGTGCTCACGCTGCATCTGATCCTCCTTGTTGCCGTGTTTGTGTGTGTTGTGGCCTGCGTACAGCCTGTCCTCTCCGTTTTCTCGTATAGTATAACTGGCTGCGCACTATTTCGCTGCGCTCAGGTCTCTCCATGCTGCAAACTGGGATGTATGAATCTCTCGCTCTGCCCACCGACACCCGCTGATAATGTTCTTGGTGTATCAGATACAGGCCCAGCCAGCTGTCCTCAGTCATTCTCCCCCCTGACAAACACACACATAGTCAGTGTAACACATTTCCTGCTGGCCTCTGATGGAGCTGTGAGATTAAGATGTTATGCGCCTGCGTGTGGACCACAAAGCAGGGCAGAGTTAGGAGGGATCTGTACGCGTCTTTGTGGTTGTTATAATGGCCGTCTGTCTCATTAGCCCGAGTGGAGACAACCTCCAACAAAGACACAAGTACAGAAATACTGGATGTTCTCCATCATTTCTTTGCATTTTAAAGTCAATGTTTTTCCACACTGTTTTTAATTGTCTTTTTTTTTTTTTTTTTTTTTTTTTAAATCGATTAATCTCTGATGTCTAAATAATTTAGGTAGAAAAAAAGCAGAATTCAAAGAATGAACCAATAATTAGTAAAACACCTTTGTTTGGGATCTTGGGAAACTTTATTTTTAACCTTTTGCTAACTCAGATTTCAGGTTAATTAGTTGAATCTATGAAAAATAACACAGATTACAGTTTTAAATAGATTTATAACTTAACAGCAAATGACCAACTAAGTAAGTATATATCAGTCAGATCTTTAATGAAATGTTCTCCTGTTCAAAGCTCATGGCTTTTAGGCATTGCTCAAGAAAGTTACTTTTGAGTAAAATAGTAAAATTAGACCCATAGTTCTATTTTATTATGTTTCCCATAAGCGTAAAACAATGCTGGAAGAAGCAGCATTAATCTGTTTATTTTATGCTTTGGACACACAGTTTATGCCGAATATTTAACACTGAAATATTTAAGGTATTTGTCAGATATGACCTAGAATATTATACACCAATTTGATAATCACTCTATCAAACTTACCCAGATAACTTTTAAAAGCATTTCTCCATTGTATTGGATTAAGAATAGTGTGAAGCATTAGTCTTATTTGGAAAACATGATTAAAGAATAAACAAAAAGCAAACCATCGAAGGGAGTTACCCAGATAAGCTAGAACAATTTCCACCGATTACTTTAAAGGTAATCAGCTCCATCCAGGTCTCAGAGCTCCTCACCCCATCTCTGATGAAATATACCAGTTATTTCTATAACCCATCCGGTGCTTCAAAGACAAAGGCTGGAAAATACACAGACTGGTAAATCAACAGCTTTGCATTACAGCAGGCAAACAGGATTCATGAAGCTTTAACTCCATGCAAAAAAGGCAGAGGTTGACCCAGACCCTGGAAACAGCATCTCATTTACTGCAGAACATGCTTTCACGGGCAAATTTCCTCAACCTACAGCATACAACTCGACAGAAACTGAGAGGAAACTTTTTAAAAGGCTTCCAGAAGACTCTGAAATGTCTTGATTTGAATCCAAAAAGGCCCGATTACACAGTTGGAGACAGTTGCATGTGAGCCTCAATGGAAGCACCCTTACAAATACTGCAAGTCTTCCCCTTAATGGGATAAGAGTATAAGGAGTGTGGATGAACTCCGAGTACTTTTGAGTTTCCTATGTTTCACAGTAGATTAATGGAAGTCTTCTGCACTAGCCCATCTGGATTAGAGCTACCAGTAGGTTTTGGGAACATGCACAGCGATCTGCAGCTGGGGTCCTGTAGGCCCCAGCATGTGAGGGTAAAGGGGGGGGATGCCTCACTCCACTGGCTGGTAAGGTGTGAGCTGTCATAGGGGGAGTCATGTGCACCTTCCCGCTCACGTTGCAGGGGCAGCCCTGTGAGGGGTGCCCTTCTAGCTCCCCCCCCTCCCACCACCACCGCCGCTGTCCAAACAGGAACAGGTCATCCAAACACACACACACATCTTACGGCTTGGTGGCAGGGAGGGTGCTGCAGGAGCAACAAGTTCTGTTTGTGTGTGTGTGTGTTATTAGGTGTCTGCAGTTCTAATAAAGGAAAGCGCTGTGTGCCTCTCTGCCTCATCAGATGGCTTCGCTCTGCTTTGTCTGTCTGTCTCATTTCTGTCTGTCAGTCCTGAACTGGAGCCGGGTCGCTCGCAGCCTCTGGATCTTCGGGGGAGCAGCACCTTCAGAGGTCTTCTCATCAACTCGTTGGTCTCCGTAAGCAGGACTCCGAGAAGCAGGGGATGTTTGTGTGTTTATTTGACCTGGTGTGAAGAGTTTGCATATAAGACTAAGCGGTGCATGGTGTTTGCCAACGCCGCTGGAAATGCTGGGGTGTCCAGCGAGGTTATTTTTGGATCAGTGACAGAGCGTCAATGGCTGCAGATGCGTCGCAAAGGAAGGCTCTGAGATACCAACAGACCCTGGTAGGTGTTTCTACCTTTACCTTTGTTTCCTCTCCCACCCCGAGGCCCTCCTGGTTCAACTCCTCCAGCTATTCTCTGAATTTTCATCATCAGCCGATCGTTCCTTTTCTGATTACAATTGAGGGAATTTCTTCAATGTTCTTTTTGTTTTTTAATCCGTGTTTTTTTTTTTTGTTCATGTCCTGCATTTTCCATCAAAACAACTGGTTCCCATTGCTTCCTGTCCAACCAGTATTCCTCTTTTGCTTCTTTTCTAAACTAGATTTCTCAGACTAAATGTCAGACACATTAACAGAACCACCGTTTTATAGCGCCCACAACACCAGAGTGAAGGCAGAATATCTCAACTATAAACAGAGGAGTTATATTGCAATTACTTTGATTTTTCATACCGAGTCATGACTTGATCTCTTACCTTTTCTGTTTATATCCTGAAACAAATGTTTTCTTTTTCTCTGTGGCACCTGTACTTCCACTCCTCCTGCAGCCTTTTAAGTATTTGTGGTTATAAATACTGTATCCAGGAAACCTGAGCAGACAGGTTAGCTATATGTGCCGAGATGTAGCCGTGTCACTAAGTCATCTGTTTAAACACTCATCTGTTTTTTTTTTTTTTCTGTGACGGCACTGCAGACTTTCTTACTTTCATCCAACACATTTCTATTGCAGATATAATGGAGTCACGGCTTCAAACTGTTCCTTCCTGCAGCTCTGATTGTGAATTATAAGCCGGGATAATGAGCAGTCACGGCCCAGAGCAGCTGGGAGGAGGCCGTATAAATTTGTTAATGATAAAGTGAGTTTCCTGGACTGTGGCCCGAAGAGAATCTCTAACCCATGACCCTTCACCATGAGCCTCTCTAAGACCAGCATGTCAGATATAAATAAGGAATCTTACTTAATCACCCTGTTTAAAAGCTGAACGCCTGTGCGACGTGACACTCTATCTCAGGTGCAAAATCTGATGTGGCGTCCGGGAGGAATTAAGATCCTTTGAGGATTTTTAGGTGTGGAGCTGTTGATGGATTGTCATGATATGATTCATTTATTGATCAGGAGCAGAATGCAGCGCTGGGTGTTTTCAGCTTGGCTCTGATTTGTTTTTACAGCTCCCTCCAAGAGATTAAGACTTTGCTTGGTTTGATGAGTAAGATAGACTCTGCTTGCTTTGTTGATGCTTTTAATACAAAAACATTTCAACTCTTAAAGTCATTATTCATATGAACGTTTAGTCAAAATGGCCACCACAAATGAAAGAAGATTTTATTGGTATTTTGTGATGGAGTAGCATAAAGATGATAAATGTAAAGGAATAAATATACATGGATTTAAAAAGCATTTCCAGATATAAAACTAAATAGAAAAGCATTCATTTACATTTGGCCCCTTTGCTCTGATAAAAATCAATAAAAAAAATAATAATAGTTTACATGGTTGCTTTCAGAAAGCACCTAATTGCTTAATGGAGTTGATCTGTGTGTCATTTCTGGGAAGGCTTCAGATTTGTTGAAGAACATTAATAATGATAAAAAAAACAGCATCATGAAGTATAAGTAAAGTGACTATGAACATCTTGGTTAATCCATCACCTAAAAAACAGGAAAATCCTGCACCGCAAAAGATCTAAGGAAGTCAGTTTTTCTTATAAGTGTATTTTTTTTAAATTAAGCAGGTGAGAAATTTCACACTGGAATAAGAAAATTTACATTTACAATAAAAAAAGCCGCAGTGTCTTTTTTATGTGTGTAATATTTAATAATCTGTTTTTCAGGGTAAAAATACTCTTTTCTAGTTCGGTTTTTACAGTGTGCCACCAGACCTACTTTATGCAGACATGACCATCAGCTTTAACTGACAGGTGGGGTAAATAGTGTAGATCAGAGAAGCAGCAGTTCTCTGAAATCTGCAGTTTTCTATAAGCCATGTTTGAGACACACAAAATGGGAAGAGTGGTGCTCTGGTGAGGTTAGATGGTGAGTAGCAAAAAGCCTAACACTATACCACCTTCAACAAAGCATCCCTACTGTAACACATGGTGGTGGCCCCATTATTCTATGGGAATACCTTCACTTTACAAGGAATAGATGATGATTGGATGTAAAATTTAAGAAAATGCAGAAAAAAACAGTTTGAGGCTGTTAGTGACTATAGACCTCTGCAGAGGTTCGACTCCCAGACAATAACAAAGACTGAGCTAAGGTAGAACAATTTGGATCACCTACCTCACCAAAGTGAGCTACTTCTGATTTTCCATCGCATCCCATCTGGGTAAAATATTTTTAGTTTGTTATCTTAAAAATAATATTAAAAATAGGAGTAATACTAAACCCTACTGAGTTAGTAATACATTTATTTCATTGGACGTTTCGGCTACTGCAGAACGTTTCAGGTTCTAGCAGATAGACAAAGTTTTAATATTTCTTTCTAAGCTACTGTGAAAAGAGTATTTTATGTCCAGTCTTTTAACCCATCTTAACCAGAGTTTCTATAAATATGGAGGCATTTCAGTGGTTGCGAACACCTCTAATATTCGTTTCAATATACATGAACAGACCGGTTACGATGAGCATTTTAAAGTCCATCCTTACAGAAAATCTGAATTTATAGATCAATTGGGATTAAAACATTTTTAAACTAATGTATTTCTATGTAAATGCAAAGCTTTGAAATAGCTGCAACTGATTATTTTGGATTGGGTCTCCCCGTCTGGAGCTGCTGGTAAAAAGGTGAGAAACTTAAATCAGAAACGCTATAAATCCAAGTTTTAATTATAATGATTTTTTTTTTCATATTCTTATTAGGAAATATTTAGAAGCTGAAAAGAAAGTCATTAAACTTGTTCCAAATTTAACCAATCAGTTTGGATGTCCTATGACCTGTAAATCAGCAAATCGAAGCTCACTGAGCTGCGACTGTTGTGTTAACTTCCACCAGGAGACAGCACTGTCATCGACCCCTGACCTTAACAAAGCGGAAGCTGCCTGTGTGAACCCTCAGGACGCTGACAGACACACTCCAGCAGGGTGGTGCAAACACAGTTCTGCTTATTAAAGCTATCCAGACACACCTAAGCTGGATTTTTTAGCCCAACTTGAAACCGCTGGTTGAGCGTTTAGAGTTTAGGTGAGTTACAGGGTCTAAAACGAGGCTTTATGAGGAGCAGAGCAGTGAAACAGATCTCATAAGTCTTCAAAAATACAGGCGACTAAATGAGGGGAGGGGTATCATTCACCTGCCAAATGTCTCACACGCTGGAACGACTGGGATGTGGACGATTAAGCCATTGAACTTCACACGTTGTGGCTGTCACTGGATGTTTTTTTCAATTACAGACATGGTTATGATGCTATAATGACAGCGTTACATTAATAGCTTCAAGATCAGACACCACATTATGGAATAGTGTCAATAACCTGCTATTGTTCAGAGCAAAGGTTAAAACTCGCCACCTGTCCTGAGGAAAAGCCTCCCAGGAGAGACGGCCCAGAAAAAAAAAAAAACACACGACAAACAGTCACAGAGAGTGAAACAGAAGTGTGTCAGTGAACATTGGGTCACACTCCTGCTAAAATTATCAGCGAGTAAGGTTGCAGCTCAGGGGTGGGGGATGAGCAGAGGATCGGATAGATGGATGAAGACACTGGGGTGGTGAGAGGGAAAGTTTAAAGGGGGGAACAGAAGGGCAGAAAGGGGAAAGGTTGCCAAGAGAGTTCAGACACAGGTGAAACGATTTGGACAAAAAACTATTTGCGGCATTTCAAAAATCAGGTTTCAAATGAACGATACCTTTAGAGAAGTGTTGTGGTTGGAAAAACAAGTGGAATACCTCCTGTACACTGAGATCTTAGGTTGATTTATGTTGCTGCTCAGGATTAAAAGTAAAATAAGAAGTGAGTGTTGTAGAGGGAACAAATCAGATGAATAACTAAAGTGGTATCAAATAAAAAACTTAAGTGCTGAGCCTACCAATTAAAAAAAGTAAATAAAAATGTTTGATTAAAGGTCATATTTTAATTAATTCTTCACAAATGTATCAAATTATCTCAGAGTATTTTTAAAGTGTTAATGATGGGGTTAAGAGGCCTGCATGATGGTTCAAATGGTTCCTCCTGTTTGCTGCAATGTCGTTTGTGTTTGCAAAGTCCTGAACTGAACAATAAATTCAACACATTTATTAAGAATTAAATAACAGATCCAAATTTATTTCTCTGTTCATGCCATTATAATTTACAATTAATATGATCTCAAAAAACTTTACAGGACAAAAACATTTGAACAACATACATAGTTCTAAACAATTATAGAGATTCCAGTTGGATCCCAGTCATAATATAATAATCAAGTTCACTTTAATAAGACAGTAGTACAATGCTCCCCCCCCAAAAAAAAAGAAAATCCAGAGAGTTGCATCAAGTCAACAGTATGAAAGCAATTCCTCATCCTGATCATCCGACAGCAGTGGAAAACAGCAACCCCTTCAGCAGAGGGTTTGACTCCATCTTCTTCCTGTCGCATGTCAGCGTTCAGGACAGCTAACCCCAGGCTGCCTCCCAACCACAGTTAGCCCTTTTAATCTCACTGGAGATCCTGAACAATATTTTCTGTCTACTTCTTGTTTGCTGTGACCTCTCTGTTGTATAAGAGTGTCCAATTTATGTTTCTGAGCTTAGTCCCTAATATAAATGTAAAGTTCTTAGATGATCTGTCCAGCTTCTTATGGAGGTTTCTGGTTCTTGATTGGTCAGTAAGGAAAATGGTTCCTTAGAACCTGAAAACCTTGGAACATGTTTCACATTTGTGGAGGATATATATATATATAATATATATATATGAGTGATTTTTATTTTTTTTAGTACAGAACCTCTTCCACAAGTCTCTTTCCCTCCACACATGTGAAACATGTTCATATTGACAGATTTAAATTCACCTACACAAATTTAAGTATTAAATGACCATGATACAATATGGTCAATTTAGTTTATTATGTTCATAGTTTATTATGCCTGTTGGTTAACTGAATTATCTCACTGACTCTACAGTCACCCCCCCCTCTTACCAAACAAACTGGGACAGGATGGATGATGGCATCAACGGCAAAAGCGAAACCCCAATAAAATCTACCTTAAAAAAATACCACAGAGAAGCAACCAGATGCTGTCAATCTAAAGCACTTGATTACCTGATTTTCAGTGAGTGTGATCAACTCAAAAGCAGGAGTCTGTGCAAGTCTTTTACTAACTGGATATGTTCTCTTGGAGCTCGTCTGTGTTATTCCTGGACAGGGCCGCCTGTGGAGCTGAAAGTTACCTTTTGTATCTCTGCTTCTTTCTTTATGCCTGCTTCTGTCTCTTCGAACCCCAGTCGGCCTCAGCAGATGGCCGCTCACGCTGAGCCTGGTTCTGCTGGAGGCTTCTTCCTGAAAAAGGAGTTTTTCCTCTCTACTGTCGCTACATGCATGCTTGGTGTGAGGGATTGCTGTCGAGTCAATGAGTCGATGAAATCAGCTGGTTTTCCTTAGATAGAAAACTTTTAACTAATCTGACTGTGTGATTTTTATTGTATTGTCTCAGTAAAGTGCCTCGAGATGACATGTGTTGTGAATTGGCGCTTTATAAGTGAACTGAAGTGAATCGAACAAGTGTCTGTTCACCAGGTGGACTCAGCAATGACCTTAGAGAAGCAACTGCTGCTGTAAATTATTATACAGTGAATAAAATTATTCCCAAGTAGAAACCATACTAAACTGTTGCCAGTTTTTTTAGTAGTGGACATTCAATCAACTTCACCCCAAGGTCTGACCAAGAGCACATCTCCATATGAGATACTACAGCAAAGTCAAAATAAAAGAAGAAAAAAAACAACAGAAAGAAGAATGAACAAGAGGAGGAAGACTCTTATCTCACTAATGCATATGTGTACACTAGATATTTGAAAAAATGTCCTTTTGGAAACATGAGACCAAAGTACGGATGTTTGGTGCAAACCAGACATAGAACATTTTATAGCAGCTGTCAAGCATGGTGGTAGAGGGGTGGGGATTTTAGATGTCTAATAGCTCCTTGCAGTCATTTATCAATGAATACAAGTGGTTTGAGAAGCTTTTAAACAGGACGTGTACTTGTGGTTTTACATAATACATTAAGATACATTTCATCTTGCTAAGAATGATCATTTCATAATGTCCCTTAAAATGAAACCATATTAGCAGAAAAGATCCTGCCTCATTTTTTCTGCAACTGTTAGTAAAAAGCTTCCACTTTCTTTTCCTTTACAAAAACCACCCAAAGATATTTTGTTGTGGTTCTGCTTATAAACAGTTTGATGTAAAAACAGTATAAGCTTGACTAAACAGCAGGTTAATAGCAACTAATGCTTCCAATATCGCTCTCTGAAAGCTAATTTCAGGTCATCAAACTCAATACGTTGTCATTCTGCAAATAATCGATTATCCATCATAGCAGAGCTAAGCCATTCATTACTGAAGCATTTCATCAATGCTGAAGGCGATTACTGTATAACGCGGCTCATTCCTAAACAGACTGGACATGGTTGTGGCCTCCTCTCATTCAGCAGGTTTTATTTTCATACCTGCAGCTCAGGTCCTGCCTGCTGGTATCATTTATTACCTCGCTGCAGGACGCCGCTGCACCGGCTGACTCAGAAACTTCCCCTCTGAATTAAGAGCTGCTGACACTTTATTGTCAACCCTCAAGTGCCCGTATTAACCTCTGCTGCTTCCCCTTTAGTGTGTGCGTGCAGTTCGACGATACCTGTCAGACATTGTAGTTACAGTACAGCACACAGGCAGAATTTGTGTGTGTCCTCTACATGGTCAAAGACAGTGAAGGACAGATGTAAGACACCAATATCCGGGCTACCTGCTGTACGTTAGAGGAAAGCCTGATACTGAAGAGCAGCAGTAGCCTGCAGGAGAAGAAGGAAAGATGAGGGAGCGCATCAACACCTTTGAGACAGTTCTGAATATTGATCATTTTCTGGTAAGTCTTTGTAGTTTCTAGGAGCATGGTTGCCCAGCAGCATTTACTTAACAATGTTTGATCAAATTGCACTGGATTGTTTTATCAAACTGGGTTAAATAAAGCAATTAAGAAAGACAGAATAAAATCCATCTTTTTTTCTTTTAGAATAGGCAAGAAAAGAAAAACAGTGGAGATCCCAGAAAAATGAAAAGGTGAATCACTTAATAGAGAAAGCCTAAAAAAATATATCTATTTCCTCTCAGTAAAATGTTAAATGTGAATTTTACTGTTAAGGTGCATTTTTAATAAAAAAGAAATGAAGAAATCTTTATGGCCTCGAACACTTTTGCCTTCATGTATTCGCTCTGTGTGGCAGACTGTTGGAACGCCTCTGTTTAAGACTGTGAACTCTTTTCTTTGAACTAAAAAGGGGTTTTGATTCTTAAAGGAAACTTCAGCTTTTGTTTAATTGCTTTTTTAAGCGTTTCAAATCTGTATTATATATGCTCTATGCTATCTATGCTTTAAAGTTGTTGAATTACTCGGTGTAAAGTTGCCTATTACCCGGTTTTGTGGGTTTTTTTCTCTCTTTTGCCTCTGACTTGCCTTAATTAAAACATGACAGCTTGAGCAGTGTTTGGATGAGCCATGGGATTGTTATTGTGTTGGTTAATTAGTGTATGCATATGGAGACACGCACTCCCCTGGAATGTGTGTGCGATAATCTGCTGATCTTTTCATCAGTGAGTGGGTCAGATTTTATCATTAACCTTGTGCTACAGAACAGCATTGCTCTGTTTTAAGCCCTCAGTACACACAAAAATGTATTTACTACTCTTATGAACACATCGAGGGAGGGTTTACCTGCTGAACAACCCACACAGACACACACACACACTGATGAATATGTAGCTTTCCCTCACAGGAGATGCAGGAATGTACTGTTATTTTCTCTAATTAAGTCTCAATGTCATGCTGCCCTTTAAGCCTTTGCTTTAACCAGCAGGTCCTCCTCTGTCCGAGGTCCCTCCTCTTTCTCTCTCTCAAGTAGTTTCTTTTTCTTTTTTCCTCATTTTATTGGGTTTATTGTGTTTTATAAAAATGTGTCAGTTTGCTAAGATGAAGAGCAGTGAAACCCATAATTTGTTTAGGCCTCCAAATGCTGAGTCATCCCCCATTTGTTTCAGGGTTTGCTTCCAAGGAGACAGACTTTCAGGATGGTCTACATCCATGTGGGCTGGAGTTGCACAGCCTATTGCAGAGCAGTATCCATGTGTTCATTATCACTGTTGTATTGAGTATGCACTAAAAATGTGAAAGGACACCTGCTGAATGAGAGGAAACCTGCTCTGTGTGCATTTTACTTGTTTGCACAGTTAGATGGAGTGTAACTTTCGCTATAGAGAAGCACAAATTCCTGGGATCATCTCTTCAATTAGTGACAAATTATACAGTCAATTTATATTTTATACACCATAACTTGGCTAGGCTAACTTTTTGTGGTCTGAATTCAGTAAATGTGAACCATAGGTACTCAGATTACGTAAAATCAACAAAATACCTCCAATATTTAGCACAGGATCAGAAGCTTAGACTCAATTACCATCTTCAGCATCTTCACCCAGATACAAAGTACACTAATATTTCCTTGCTATGCTAATGTGTGCTAAACACACAGTCAGTGATAATTGAGATGATTGTGATCTATGTCATCTGTTGGTGTTTTGTTCACTGTGTTTTATTGAATATAAGATCAGTTCAACCTTTTATGTGGAGCTCTATGCGTCCCTCTGCTGCCAAGATTTATGAAAATGCTGATTTGATTTTACAGGACCTCCACTCTGCCGAAAATACCAGTATCTCCTCTTATGACTGTAGTATTACAGTCATTTATTTACCTGACCTAAACTATTTAGATAATATATACAGCATTTTCGAGAGGAACATGAGACACACCAGAACCAACAGAGAAACCTTGTCTAAAAAGTCTCATGAACTAAAGAGAAGAACCAACATTTACCTTAAAAAAGCAAAGACATACTTTAAATAATTTCATTTTACGGACATAATATCAGACTAATGTAAAAGTAGTCAGATAAAAACTGAAATATGAACATATAAGCAAACATAATTTAGTTTTATTCAAGCCTAGAAGAGTCTGCATTTTCCTTCAAAACTAAAACCAGCAGTAAAATGTTCCAGTGGGATGTGGCTGAGGGTGTGTCAAACTGCATCTAGCTGCGGTTTGATGACAGCACCTTGCAGAGGGAAGTAAATTGAGCTGAGAGACATCGGTGCGTCCTTGTCATCTGTTTATGAGAGGAACGGTTGTGAACATTGTCTCCCGACAACCTGTGTTAACTTCATAAACTGTTATCATCAGGCAAATGCCACCACTTCATCAGAGACATAAGCCACCGGAGCCTCAGGGTCAAGGTGTTAAAATGATGGGCTGTTGTTAAGATTTTGCATTTTCCAGTACTGCTCTTATTCTGTGTTTAACCTCATCTATTTTTTCTTATTGTGTTAAATCTTTGTTCTATTGATTAAACATACCTATATTACTAAAACACAAGTTTACTCATAACTAAACCAAAGGGGAACAAATCATGCTTTTCCATTCTCCTGTAATTAGGCTGCCAAAAACAAAAGCAAAGTAAAATTGGTTCCTAAGAATTTCTTTTTTTTTCTTCACTTAAAAGTTCCTAATGAGAGATACAAATCTCTCAGGTTAGTACCCTTTATGTTTCCTCAGAGAAGTTCAAGGAAGGAATAACTAAGAATATTGCTGTAATGAAACAAAGATGAGTAAAGTGGGAACTTGGATTGAGAAGAGAGGCTTCCGTAACCTTGTATTGAGGGAAGGACTGGAGAAAAAAAAAGTGTATATTTGTGAGAGCCAAAGAAAACTGTTGCAATGATGCGTTAAAGTGTGAGAACATTTTGGACTAAACGGTTATTGAGTCACAGATCTCAATTCAGAGCTGTGTGCTTTTTACTGTGCGATGTGCCTACAAGGTCAAACAGTGACACAATGTATACAAAAGCCTGAGAGACAGAAGTGGCCAGACAGGATTAAATCCCAGCTGTGGAGGCCTTCTCACGCTGTCACAGACTCATTGTTCAGCTTCTTACACTGCCTTGTAGAGGTATTTACATTCAGTGAACTTCTGTCACATTTATCTTATAGCTTAATAAGACAGACCAGCACAACGAAGACCTGTTGTTAAGCAAAGGTTGGAATATTTTTTTTTCAAATATAACATTTTAGAACCCCCTTTTTCTCCAAATCCAGCTGTTTCTAAAAGCTTTGCATGTCCAGATATAGATTTATCTTTTCCTCTTCGCAATATAGCTCCAACTGATCTGTTTGAAAGCAGAACATATCAATGTGAACATCATTTTTGAAGTATTTTCCAACATTCTTGATTGGATTTGAATTTGACTAAGCTGTTCTAACACCTAAATATGCTTTGCCTCCAAAGCAGAGGTGGTGAATACACAGAAGGGGTCAAACCGGGGCACATCACATGGTAAACAGGACAAGCAAAAATGAATTATTAAACAATAACATGAAATAATTGGAATAGTAGGTTTAATCAGAAATGTAAACAGCTGGAAAAAATGTATTTTTATTCTGGTCATCAAACTCCTGTTCTTGACCCATAAGTAGCTGTCATCTTTTACAGTTTTGGAACCCAGCTTGCAGGATTGTTCTGTATTTAGCTCTGTTTATCTTCCCAGCAGCTTCGGTCACTGTTAAAATCCACCAGGTTTTATAACAGAAGAAAGAATACTGTACAGTTATGACAATTGGCTGACTCTTATAAAATAAAATGCATTATTGAGGAAGAATTGAAATGGATACAAATTGTGCATATATCAAGTGTGCACAGAAAACAGTACCAGATTACTTACAATAAAATCTGAACAATTACAAGCAGAGACTAAAGATTGTTTGTTAAAATTAATTTGCTGAATTTTATACATTCGATCTCAACTGATCAGAGAACTTACCATTTATTTTGGTTTTGATGTGATGAAATGTGGAAATGTTGCATGAGTACTTTTTTTAAGTATTGTAGCAAAATAGTACTTTCAGCTTCTCATGGTATCGGTTGATCACATCTCCATCAGCTAATTTGAATAAAGCTCACATAGCAAAGAACATGTAAAAAAACTAAGAAGAAAAAAACAGATTATTGCAGCTAAAAGACTAGTAAAACTAAAGAGTTAACAATGTCACTGAACCTGCCTAAAGTAAAAATTCAAATGTTAGTATATGTTATATGCTTATGTGTGTGACCTGCTGTTCTTTTAGTGCGTGAAATAAAAAGTAAATAACAGCCGAAAAGGAATTAAAATTGTGTTCACACAGTTTAAGGTTTCTGGAGAGGATTAATTGTCTTCTGCAGGAAAAATGTTGTCTAAAGCCTCTTTGTAGCGCAATGCATGAAATGAACATCCTTAGGTGATTAGAGGGGATTTTATAAGAAGGTGTTAAACGGCTCATTTCTAATATTCATACATATACACAGTGACTACCCTATTTATAGGGTTGATTGCAAGATTGTAGACACCTGTGATGGTAATAAGTGGACACACCTGGATTTAACGTGTCCCTTTAGTCACAATATCTTTTAGTATTTTCTTGGGATACCATCAGGCCTCTTACATTAGTGTATTTTCTAAAATCATTCTCTTGAAGCATGATTGAAAGGCAATGTCTGACTTTAATTTGTTCATTTTCATAGAATTTTTATTTCTTATTCAAGTTATTTCTGTGACCATTGTGGGTTTTTTTCTTTCATTAAATGAGGAGGACCAACAATTTTGCCAACGTTTGTAAATACATATAGGGTGTGAAAATAAAAAGACACCTGATGATTTGCATTTTTACATTAGTCACAAAAGTTCCCATTTGTGGATTCCCTCTGATACTAACCTCCACATTTGTTGGCAGAAATGCTTTAGAAATGGCTCGGTAAACTTGAGAAGAGAGGGATTTAAATTTTTTCAAGTTTGCTGTAGTTATTTCATGTTGGATGTTCCAGGCATGCAGATGGTTCAGCAGAGCGCTCTTCTTTTTTTTTAAACACACCAACAGAGGAGTGAAGTGCTGGATATCAGTTAGTCTGGTTTGGGAAACATTGACTGCAAGGATCAGCTTTTGAAAACACCAAGAATCTTTTCTGATAATCTTTTTTACACAGTAGTCCATAGTATTAATATATTTTGCTTTTGTTTGTCTGGAAACCATGCGGGTTGTGGTTTCCTATGGAAATAAATATGTCTCTTTATTATTCAATCAAAAAATGTGTTGCATTCAAACACTTTTTCTATGACTAAAAATCTATTTTTTATGAACTTTTTTCTTTATTATTAAAACATTTTGTTTGATTGAACAATAGACAAATCTATCTCCTCATTGTTTACTAGCTCTTCGCTTGCTTACCAAGAAGGTGCATAGAATACTTCAGTTTCAAAGATGTGGGAACTATATAAAGGGAATCTGAAGATAATCCGTAACCTGTGGCAGAAACATGGGATATAAACCCCAGCAGTGACGTTTCTCTTATGATGGTTTACCTTGCTAGAAACTGCCAGAAACTGTAACGACATACCTGCCATTTGGATGATGATTCGTACCATCTTACCTCCGTAAGCAAATGTAGCTTTGTTACACCAAAAAAATGCTTAAAAGCAAGTGGTAGTCAATAATTATTATAAAGGTTCTGAGCACACTCATTGTTTGGACTATGTCTTGATCAAATAACTGTATATGTGAGATTTGATCATTGGTACAATTCTTAATCCCATAATTTATCAACAGGTTTAACTGCCAAGATAAACATATGATTAACATTGGTTTAGGTACAAAGTAATTTAGTTTTAGAGGTAATAAATGACAGCCTAGTAGGAAAGGAATATTGAATTGGTGGCAGGGTAATAAACCCTCAGCCTACAGAGACCAAGCAGTAACCAGTATATACCTTGGTTGAACATCTGCAGAGAAACTTATTAGAAAAAGGGCCTAATTCTGTTGAGATTCAAAGCTGAGCACAGCTGGTTGTGAAGCTTCACTATATAGTACGTCCCTAATAATAACCAAAACTAATACAAGAGAATTTTGCCTGTTCTTCATTGCTGTTGATAAAGAGATGTAAAATGTAAAGTTCTGCCAGCAGTTCTTGTTCTGATAGCTGTTCCCAGGATCCTGTTGTTTCTGTCCCTGGTTTCGATGGCGCCTGGTGCCAGCAGCTGTTTGATGATGTTGATGGATTAGCGTTCCTGTGTTAATGTGTAGTATATCAGTGTTGGTGGTGGTGAGCTTGTCTGCAAAGTTTGATGGGAAACAGAAAAGCAACAGGGCTGCTTACCACATCATGCTGAAGACAACTGATGGAGAACAGGTAAAGACATGAAGACCACAGAGTCCACACAGGCGGAGACTAACTTTATCTTAGAATTTTAATTTACTTTAAAAGTGGATTAACTGACGTTGCTGACATTTTTTTCAGTAGTCCATTAAAAATGACCAAGTAAATTTCATGTTACATGAGAATACATTTGATCTCCTTAAAGCCTAACTGATTCCTGCCTGTTCTGAGATATGTTTAAAAGTCTCTTACGTATTTAAGTCAGTCTTTTCACATTTACACTATATTTTATTTACCTATTACATTTTATGTCAGCAATAAGTGAAAATGATTAGACCAATTAATATTTAAATTCAGAATTATATTTAGACCTTAATGTTAGAGGATTAGAATCCTACTGATTCCTTCCTCTGTATTAAGACAGAGAAAAAGGACCACATGTTCTTGTAATTGTAAAGCTTAATGTTTCTTTCTTTTAATTAATATTTTTATTATTTGTAATTAGATCTGGTTGTCTTTGAGCTGCATAAAAATGGGTAGCATTTCCTTTTCTACTAATGTATGGATGTGATGGCTTGATTTTATCAGACTGCAGGAGATGGACACAAAAACAAAGTATATTTAAAAACTGCTTGCTGTCTATTTTATTTTGCTTTTCCAGTTGTTTCTTCTTCCACTCTGAGTGGCCTTTCAGCCCAAGTTGCTACAGGCCCTATTTCACTGTGTAACAAAAGGACTGCCTCAGTCTTAAGAGAAAGGTGTTTCAGCCACACTCCTATTTTGAGACTAATCTTTACATTTTCCACTAAAAAACATTCACACAGAGCCTTCCTGAGCAGTGAGATAGTGAGACGTTGCCCTGATGTTTATACTGCATATAAATATAACGTGGCACCTTTAGTATCTGAAAACCTGAGGAGGTTCACAATTCCCTCAGTGACTTCTTTGAGGATTTCTTTACATTTTACCATGATGTCACACTCTAAAAACAGATTGTTCAATACAACCAAAAATTTGGTTGAATTTTATGAATTCGGTTAGTAGTTATGTGTCCAACTGATCTTTTGGTTCATCCAATCTGATTTGGTAGTGTTTTTATCTAATTGATATTGGTAAACAGGCAAACCAACATAAATTGGTCACTTTGAGCAAATATTGGTTAAGTAGTATAATCCAAGGCCAGTGACTCAACAATCCTTTGGGATTTAATGCTACTTAATACAATATTACAAGCAAGGTTTACACCAAGATTAGCATGCTGTGCATTAACACTAATGGTTCTCTAGGTCCCTAACCATTTCACACTACACTTGACTACAGCCACACAGTCAGATTGGTAAACCTTCTGTTACCTTTTTCATTGGTTTAACCGATTAAATTGGTTAAACCAAATTATTGGCTTGGTCAGTTTTTAACCAATATATTGGTTAATCTGACCTAAACTGGTTTAACCAACTAGACTGGTTGTTTTTCAAGCAATTTATTCTTAAAGTGCACATAAGGAAACCATGTGTTTGAGGTTTTCCTTTTAATAGTCCCACAGTAGGGCCTTCGGGTTACTCAAATGAGGTTGATTAATAGAAGTTTACAGAGCAAGGATTACATCATGCTGGTTTCTGAAATTCTTGAACTGATATTTGCAAATTTCTTCTGGTCTTTCTGGCTTTCTGCCTTCTAGCAAATACAAATGTCTTCTGTTAACCCTTGACTTAAAATACAAGAATTAACCTTAATTGTTACAGCATTTAACAGAAAAAAAGAAAAGAAAATTAAAAGAAGAAAAACATTTCTATGATTTAAATAAAGTATGTCTTACTTGGCCTTTCGGCTGCTCTCTTCTCATGACTCACTCCTCAAACTTGGCAATGTTTTTACACCAGATGCCTTTCCTGTCGTAACCAGGATTTGGACCTTGGTCCCCTGCTTGGCAGCCAAAAACTTATACCCCTACACAATTGAGACTCCATATAATAGAAAAATTTGAATAAATTAAAATGTAAAATTTTCTGCCCTCCCAAAAACTCAATATAATCACATCGGTATGCAAAACACCTTCGCATTAAATATCAATTATCAAGTGACATCTTGACTTAAAATGATTGAAAGAATGCTTAAAATTCATGTTAAAATTAAGATTATTACTTTATGTAAGACGATTTTATGAGAACGGGTCTAATATCCTGTTAGGGATGCAGCTGATGTTCTAAATTACAGCTTGTGATTGGGGGTGTTTAGATTTTAAATAACTCACTAGACGATTTAGAGGCATCAAAGGTTTTCAAAAGCCTCCGGCAGTAACTGCATGACCACCTGCTATCTAGTGCATTCATGTATTAATTATAAACTTCTATATTAGTCACTTTGTCATGTGGCTATAGTGAGTCAGTTATCACAGTGGGATCTGTTTGTTCAAGTAAATTGTCGCAGCTGAACAAAATACTTTCTAAAAAACAACTTGCCCCCTGAAACTTGTCTCAGCAGATGAGCTTGCAGATTGTCTCTGCACCTTTTATTTTGTGACTTCAGAGGAAAAGTATGTGCTTGGAAGCTGAGCTTGCATCCTGCAGGGCCTCGTGCTTGGATGTGTCAGGTCCCCTTTCCTGTGTGAACATGAGACAGAAATGCATGGCAGCCAGCCCTCCTTATGATTTTTTAGCTCCAGTGGTGGGATGCATGTGATCTCCAGGGTTCAGTTGCAGATAGGAGCCTCGTCGGGATCTGCAGTGTTTTACAGCTCCTTCGGTTTTAACGAGCGCTGTGCAAACCATCCATTAAGTGTCATGTTTTCTGTCCCCCGTGTGTGCACCAGGTTCTCTGGTTGTAGGTGTAAAGCAGGGACACACTGGGAAGAAGAAGACGTGACAGGTTCTTTTCCTCCAGGATGTTCTCCTCAGGCTCCTGTCCAACCTCTTCCTCCACTCTGGGAGGGGATTTTCCATCCTCAATGCCATTTTATCTATTTTAGTCTGTAATGGTATTTAGGCTGATGTGTATCCCTTACACAAGACACATATTCACATCTCTTTCTTGTAATCTCAAGACTCACAGCAGTAGATCTCATTTTATCCCTCTCCAAAACCAATTCCCAATTCTTGCTTCTCCCAACTGTTTCCAGCTTCATATTTTCTGCAAACAGGATTTTATTTGTTTTAGTTCTTAGTCATCCCTAATGTTGCTCCCGTGTTACAGCTATACGGGGAGTACAGGGAGCAGCTGGGAAACTTTGCCCGACGAGAGGCCGCCCGATTACTAACAGAGAGACAATGGAGAAGACAAGCAGGAGAAAATTCCTCATCCAGAGGCCGCCGAGGCCACGGCCGGCGGCATCATCCCAATCTAAACCCTGCCATTTTGGAGTCCCATCAAAGCCACTGCTCTTCCACCAAGAAGCCTCAACCCTACTCCAAATGCCAAGGTGAGCAACACTAACGATGCAAAATTAGCTGCCTCGTTTAAGAGCATGTCTTTGCTTTTTTTTTTTTCTGCATTTGATTTGTGTAAAAACATCATTCTTTAATCAAACAGGTCTATCGTGTTAGAGCCTTAACATTATAGCATCGGTTTCTGAATGCTTTGCACATCTTGATTTTGTATGCCACATGATGAGCTCATAAAATGTGATACAGTGCTTTAATACCACCACGACTTAAGGTAGAATTTTAAGCCACTAAGATCAGGATGATTTGTAATGTGCAGATGCTGTCAGATGGATGAAAAACAAAATATACAGCCACATTCCACAAATTAAGGGGTTCCCAAGAGGGTTGTTGAGCAGATTAAAAGTATTTTTAGATAACAGACCCTTTGAGCAGGTATTAACCATGCATTTCATTAAACCCTCATTTCTACATTAATAATGTTTTATTATTAGTCTTATATATAATTCCTTAATGTCATATTTTCTGTAGCTCAAAGCGGGAAACCATCATAACTAGCAAAGATAAAAGCTGTTGAAAAACATTAGTCTGTTTGATTAATCTACTTCTTTCACTAAGATGAGTTATGGAAATAATTGAACTTTTCAATTGTATTTTAATAAATTTAATGGGTCTTTATTGAAGTGATATGTTACAAACTTAAGATGCAATACTAAACTAAAATAGATAAACTGAATGAATTAAATAATGTTTTGCCACATTTTACCCACAAACTATCAAGCTGGATCAGGATTTATGTGATAGCTGCTCAAATACCCCTAAAAAGTCCAGTGCAACTAAATTTCTTCAGAAGTTGCTTGAACAGGGTCCTGCTGAATGTAATTTAATCTCAGTCTAATCCCAGCTGTTCTATGAAGGCTTTATTTTTTTGTCAAAGATTATTCAAAAGCACCTGCATCATGAGAACCCAAGAACAAAGCCGACAGGTCAGAGATGAAGAATATCTCATGGAAAACTGATGGAAAACCATCAAATAATAGATACAAATGTGTGAAAAAAGCAAACTGCAAGTTTTATGATAGGAAGCCATTAGATGTCGGGTTTGTAATTTGCACAAGCCGTATAAAGCACATGGAAAACACCTGGAAGAAGGTGCTCATGTTCTCATCTGATCTTCTAAATATCTTCATGTATCAAAACATGTGCAACCTTGTTAGCATACGCAAAGTTGATCCTCATGCATGGTGCAAAGCGTTTTGCAAAATGAGTCGAGGAGCAGATACAAACACTTTTTTATGTGTCCATTTATGAATATGCAGATCATATTCCTATGAGAAAACTGCACAAATTTATGGATGAAGTTTATGCAAAAAAAATAATTGATATAAAATCAGTGCAAACTTGCATTCAAAATGTTATGTGGTGATTGTAGCCACAACGGAGGCATTGATGCAATGACAAGTGATGGGAAGAGAGACTGTAGGCATATTTAAGATATTTTTAATTTTAGAAATAAAAATATTGGGATAATATTATTGGAAATTAGTGAGGTTTGAGGAGGTGCTGAGAAAGTTTTAGGTTTTTATTATTGATATTCAATCTTGTAACTTTAGTTAGTTTAGAACTTAATCTTCCTTTACAGCCTCTCTCTAAGTGCCACTGAGACACAACTTGATCGTTGAAATGAGGCAGCCCCAACCTGTTTGCATGTCAACTCATTGGATTTCAGTTGGCACACTTTAGCCACAGCAGAAGCGCGTCCATGGTCACCATAATAAGTGCCATCTGAATAGTTCCTGCAGTGAGCTAGGAGATAGAACTAGTAATTTTTATCATTTTACAGCTAGCATAGGGACCTCCTGATGTCCCTACTGCTGCTGGGAGCTATACAGCTGCCCACAATCCCTTGCTTCAGGGTGTATAGGCATAGCCCACCTCAGGGAA
Organism: Jordanella pulchra; assembly: GCA_034780135.1. NCBI lineage: Eukaryota > Metazoa > Chordata > Actinopteri > Cyprinodontiformes > Cyprinodontidae > Jordanella > Jordanella pulchra. The sequence goes on along the minus strand of JAUZNJ010034765.1, from coordinate 32,063 downwards.
TTTAACATAAATGATTTATTTTGTGTCATGTAATGTGTGACACATGCAAATATCCTCAACTTGATGTTTCAGGTTTAATAATGAAGACCTGCAGCTGTTCACTACATTTGTATGACTTGTTGTTTCTAGTTTCATTGTAGTTCAATTAGACCAGTGCAAAATGTGAAGGGATAGGATCTAGGAACAGGAGGTAGGAGCTATGATTTGAGCTATTCGGATCCAGCCTTAGTAGATCACCCACTGTTTCTACGTGCAGTTTTTTTATTTGCCCCTCATAATTTAGCACTCCTTATTTGGATTCTTTGTAGAACAGAGACTGTATGTAGTGGAAAACTAACAGTTCTCATCACCTTTAACAGGAAACCCATCTTCTACTCTGTAACTCTGAATACTTTGATACTCTCAACTTAACCAGATTTTTTTTTGATTACCTTGTTGTTTTTGTAAACAAAGCTAAACATGTACCATGAAAGATATCTCTAGTTTAAGGTTTAAAGACACGGTCAGATGATGCTTTTACTGTGCAAATAAAGGAGGACACCTTCTAATTGTCTTGCTTCTAATTTGTGTTATATTTTTTTTACTTTAGATGGCATGCCCTCTTTAAACCTTGTAACCTTTCAAAAAGCTAAAATAATTCTTAGTTTATTAATTATTTCCACTAAACATATTGACTGGAGTCCCTTTTAGATCAATCTACAAAAACTGTATTTCTTTCAGTTCATAGAAATATTTGACTGTGACTCAATAATTTCCTCCGTCTGTCCCAGACTGTTTGGCTCGAGTGAGGCGGTACATTGTGACCAAGATGGGGGAGGACTGGATTTTTTTGATTCTTTTGGGTCTGACTATGGCTCTGGTCAGCTGGAGCATGGACTATGCTAGTGCCAAGAGTCTACAAGGTATCAGTGCTCACATTCACACACATTTGGACTTTAAAATCAGTATTTTTATAAAGATTTCATTTTACTGCTGCAGCTTTTTACCATGCCTCTGCTCATATAAAGTTACAGACTCTGATGTTGTTGTTTGTCTGTGTTTAAGCCTACAAATGGATACATGGGGAGCTTAAGGGCAATGTGCCACTCCAGTACCTGGCTTGGGTTACATATCCCATAATCCTCATCGTGTTTTCTTCGCTCTTCTGTCACCTGGTTTCCCCTCAGGCCATCGGTTAGCTTTTTACACCTCTCACTACCTCTGTTTCATCTTCAGTTTTATTTTCTGTTTTATTTCCATTTGTTTCATTGTTTTAAGTTAGCGAAACCCACCTTTACTTGTACTTACCTATGGTTTTGCTGTTTAATATGTCACCTGCTTGGTGTTTTCTCTCTTTTTCTGACAGGTTCTGGTATCCCAGAGCTGAAAACCATCCTGAGAGGTGTGGTCCTGAAGGAGTATCTGACCCTCAAAGCCTTCATAGCCAAAGTCATCGGTCTGACTGCTGCTCTTGGTAGTGGGATGCCAGTGGGCAAAGAGGTTAACAGACCCACTTTTTAAGCTCTTTCTTATAGCGCTGGTCTGTCACCATACAACTGTAATAGATTGGCACCATCCTTCTTTCATGTCTTTATCTATCACTCCATGTGCTCTTTTATTCCAGCTTGTGAGTAATAAATCAACTTCTGTCATGTTTCCCCTCACTTCCTACTCTCATGGGACTGAGGCAAATTATTCTACTCCTCCTCAACGGAGTACATTCATTTTCTCCATTACAGTAGCAGGGCAGCTGTCACATCAAGCAATTACTCACTGATTTATTCTAATACACGTCTGAGTTTGGACCCTTTGTTTTACAGAAATTGGTCTGTGTGAATATCAGTGCTGTGCACTAATGTCCTTTCCTCACCTCCAGGGTCCATTTGTCCACATCGCCAGTATCTGCGCTGCGGTGCTGAGTCGATTCATGTCCATCTTCTCTGGAGTGTATGAGGTAAGTTGAAGCCCTGACTAAGAAACTGGACTTTGATCAGTGAATTCAGGAAAAGCAGTCAAAATACCTCAGTAGATGGGTTTGTACTGTGCTTTGGTGTGGTTTGCTTGTTTCCATTTACCTGTTTGGCTTACCCATCCCATGGTTAGACATGGTGGGGTAGCATCATGATGAGGAAATGTTTTTTTTTCAGCAGGAGTAGTGAACTTGGAAAGAACTGGATTGATATTAATACAGACAATCTTGGAGCAAAACTTTGAAAAGGCTTGAAACATTCAAAGGTTCATAAACTAAATAACCATGAATTTGTCTGAATACGATGTTAAAGTTTAATCTAAAATCCAATTGAGAATCTGTGGCAAGATTTGAAATTAGGTTTTTTTTAAAGCTTTTCTTACGCTCTCATTTGCTAGCCCACCCTCTTTGATAACTAATGTAGACAGATATTCCCTCATGGAGACCAAATTAAATACTATGTAGAAGTTTTATTTATGAGAAACATTTCAGACGCTGTGCATCATTTTCTTCCATTTTGCATGTATTTGCTGTTTGTTTTGGCTTACCAGGTAAAATAGCAAAATAATCATTAAAAGTTGAAACTTATAACAAAATTTGCAAAGATCTGAATTATCACAGATTTTTCTAGGCACTGTAACTTGCTCTGTTATTTATGTTATTGACCCTTTTAAAGTGAAGGGGTTCCAACTTAAAAGTCTACATTTTTTAATTTGTCAAAATAAAACAATTTTATACATTTGGTAAAAGAAAATGAAAGGATAATCTTAGTGAAAGTTTGCAGGTTTGGTCAAAAGCACCTAGTGTTGGCATATCCAGTGGTCTAGTAAAATTAAAACTGAAGTGTTTGGTCATAAGGAATGTGCTTCCATGTGAAGCTACAGAGAACAAAGATGGCATCCAAGAACCTTATGTAGAAATAGTGAAGAAATATCTCAAGCCTCAAACATACTTTAAACCATGTGTGCAAATGTGTTTACTGTTGGACAAGGACCCTAAGCAAAATTAGTTAGAAACAACAGATGTTGTTTTTGGAGCTTCCATCACAAATTCCTAATCTCACTTCCATAGAAAATGTGTTGGCAAAGTTGAAAAAAGTGTAAGCAAGTAAGGAGGTATTTAAATCTGACTGAGGAAGGGGCAAATACCCAGCAATGTTGTGAGAAGTTTGTAGGATACCTTAAACATTTGACCCAAGAAATGTCACGTTTCAGTAAAACGGGACTCAAATGCAGAGCAGCACAAAAATCAGGTAGAATGATTGGATAATAAAAATAAGACAAAAGAAACATAAGACTGGTACACTTCTACATTTATGTTATAAATGTCCTGTATAAAATTTGAACAAAATATACCTGCTCTTTTTTAAGCTCGATTTTAATTTAGCTTATATATAACATTCAGATTTTCTGCAGCCGCTTGTGTTTTTATTGTCATCTTTTAATAGTGGTCTGCTGATCTGCTGATAAATCATTCCAGTTTGACCAATTAGTTTAAAAACGGGAACCCTGTGACCTATTAACTGTGTTGTTTTTCCTGCCCAGCTCCTGCTTTCTCCTTCCTGTTTGTCCGGTCTCTTTGTTTTGATCGTCTCTCACACTTCATCTGTGTTTGTGTCTGTATTAATAGTATGACCATAATGTCTGGCATGTATAATAACAGTGACCTCCCATGTCCCTGTCTCCCTCCCTCCCACCCCTACTCCTCTCCCCGTTCTGGCTCTCCCTTGCTTGTCTGTGTCCTCCTGTCTGTGCCCACTCTTTCTTACACCTAACCCCAGAATGACATCCATAACAAGGACCTGCTGGTGTGTGCGTGTGCTGTGGGAGTGGCCACCTGTTTTGCTGCTCCTATAGGAGGCAAGTTCCCCCGACTCAATCACAAGCCATTGGACAGCTTTGACTTCCTTAAAAAAAGACAAAAAACACCTGGAGCTCATATTTAAGCACTGCTTTCTGGGAGAAGTGTTAATCTGGGTTTTTTTTCCCAACATGTAAATAAATGACACCAAATTTGTTCCTCCTCATTTACAGTTTTTCCACAAACAGCTGCCAACTTACACTAAAACTCATCAATATCAATGATCAGGTGTACTAGCAGATATAACACTAAGCTCCCAATAGGAAGCACTATAGCTGCATGTGTCTATGTTCCTCTCCTCAGGCACAGGTACTGTCAGAAGAAGGCTTATGACTGCGAACAACTTTTCAGACTATGAATAATGCATGATTGTGTCTTTTGGACTAAGTAAATCATATCCCAATGCAATAAGGGAAATAATACTTTCATGGCAGTCAAAACTATAATGAGGAAAAAAATAAGTGCACTTAAAAAATAAACAGCTTGCAGGATTATCTTAGGCAGTAGTACTGTGAATCACTTGATTTTTGCCTTCTCTTTACAACTTTAGCTCAGTTATTTATGTACATCTCTCTATTTTTTATTTTGGTCAGATAGTAATCTTGATTTTGACTTAAGTTATTGCAGCTACTCTGTTATTTTCTCCCTCAGACATTCTGCTGTATACTTCCTGCTTTGTTTTTTTGTTTTTCTTATATTTTAATTCATTTTCTCTCTCTGGCAACTCTTTCAAGCCACTCTAATTTTTTATTCTCTTGTTGTTAAGCCAGATGCCAACTGACTCTTATAGGGTGTAACTTTGAGTGGTTTGGCCTTGTGATAGATTTGCTGCAGTGCCCACTCCTGGGAAGGCTGCCAACTTAATTGAAAGTTTGTTGTTTTTTACTTGTACATAGACCTTCAAACTATTAAATGATACATTTCAAGTAGTCTGAAAAACAGCTGCTTTCAAAAACACAGGCAGCAAGTCTTGCTTTCAAAGTCTTTGCTGATGTATTTCCAACCTGGAATAAGGCAAACACCAATCTGGTGCTCCAGACCAGAAAACTGCCAAACTCCCTGCTATTATAGAAATATTGACACCTTCTGAGCATCACATGGTTTTTTGCATCTATTTATAGCATCACTTATTTAAAACTTCTTATCTGAAATCCTAATGAAGCAGTCATACTGTGTTTAGTTTAGGACTGTTTTTACAGACATGGAAATGTTATTTCTCCCATGACTAAACAGCGACAATATAAGTGTGTTATTTAACCAAGGCAAGTCATGAAGCCATAATGTCTTTCACTCCTGTTTTTATGTTGCATGGATCCAAATCTGAAAGCGATGTGATTAACGGATCCCGTTTTTCTGTTTCATATCTTCCTCTGAATTTACAAACTTTGTGCATCCCCTTCTTTATGATTAATTCTTCAGCCTTATTTTCCCTCCGTCTGTTTATATTGCTCTCTAGTGAGTATTAATTATTCACTTGATCCTGTTTTGCTTCCTCACTGTCACTGTTCTCCTCCCGACCCCCCATGTGGTTCTCCATTCTCTCCATCTCCACCTTGATCTTTTATTTCTTCTCCCACAACTAACTTTGTCCTATCTTACTTCCTACTGTCATCCTAATTTTCTTCCCTCATCATCCCTTGGCTTTCATCCTCATCTCACCTCTTTTACCCCCCTCCTTCCCCTTTGTTTTCTGTGTCAGTAGAATCCATATGGTTACACAGATATACTGACTGTCGGCTGTGCCGTGGGGGTGGGATGCTGCTTTGGCACTCCGCTAGGAGGTACTGTACAACCTTCACTCTCTCACTTTTCCAGAACTGACTCATCAACCCTCTTTCTTCATGCTGCATAAGTTTAAATAAACTTGAATTTTTTTTTTTTTAATTCAGTAATGAAAATATTCTATACAAATGACTAAAAAAGTTGAGTCAGTCATTATAGATTCTAAAAGCAAAGCTTATAGGGTGCAATAAAAACATTTGTCAAGTTAGAAAATAGTTAAAAAATAATTTGAATTTAAAATATATATATTTTTTAAATATATGTTCTTTGGATATTAGTGCTTTGTCAATTGTATGTGCTCTTCAAAATAAGATCTTACACAGCTGGCTGAAGATTTTCTGAATTTCTGGCAGTTTTTGTACTATATACATATATATATATATATATATATATATATATTTA
>JAUZNJ010034765.1:0-26061 GCA_034780135.1 Jordanella pulchra | reverse complement strand
GAGAGAGAGAGAGAGAGAGAGAGATGTTTTGTCATTTGCTTTGTTTTTGTAAGTAATAAATTAGAACTTTCAAATATTATTCTGTTGAGCTAGATAGAACCACACAAGAACATTCCATAATTTTAAGCTTTGTCCTTTTTAAACCTTTCACATTTAGTTTGGTCTACTCCTTATTGTTAAAGTAAGTTGGAAAACCATAATGGGATCTAAAAAACTGTCTTAGGCCTTTAAAAATATACTTTTTTAACAGCTTTTGAATCTGACAGGGGATTTGTAGAGGTCTCAAAAGAATCTCAATGAAGTCATATCACAGTGATTAGTCTGGTGGTGGAGCACATTTGTAGCAGCCAGGGTTATGGTAGTTAACTAAAACCAATGAAGAAATGAAAACTGAAATTGAGAAAAATAAAAAAGGAAACAAAAAAAACTAAACGGAAAATATAAAATATAGATATATACCATCTTTTTTTTGTTATAAATCTTGCAAACTGACAGTAAATTGTTTCAGGTTATGTTAACTGTATTTGAACAAATTACATAAATACAATATTCTGATATTTTTGAATCATGTGTCTAAACATTATTGAAATATGAAAAAACTAAAACTAATTACGGATTTGATAGAAACTAAACTAACACTAAGCATTATTAAAATAATAGTAAGTCATAAAAAATAGCCAACAAATTTGAAAAACTAAAACTAACTAAATGAGATGAAAAACTTTTTTATAACCTAATAAAGGTAACTTAAAAAGATAAAAAAGATAAACTTGCTGCTTACATAACTTGTCTTTATGTGCCCCTGAAAGCAGATCGCAAGGCGCTAAAAGAAGTCTCTAAAATAAGATCTACAGCTACTTTAAAAAGAAATTTTATTCATGGGAGATCTGCAGGTAAAAACCTTTGCAGTCTTGAGCAAAATATGAAGGCTTGACTGATGTTTGTCAGAGAAATTATAGACAAAGATCAGGACTTCTGGAATTATTACTTTTTTTGGGACAGATTATTGTAGAATAAATTTATTTTGACGTGTTTGTTATAAAGCAAATACAGAATTACATGAAAAGCAACCATCTGTAAAGCATGGAGGGGGGAGTGTCATGGCTGGTGGATGTTTTACTGGAGTAGATCCTGATCTCACCAACATCAGAGCCCAGCATGAATAGTAGCATTTATCAGAGGGTGCTGAAGGAAAATATAAAAACATGCAAGGACTGGCTGAGAATTAAAAAAGGGAAGGTCCTGGACAGAGTCAAAATCGTGATCTTTAGGTATTTGAGGTGCTGTTGACTGAGTTGAAACAGATTGAATATGCAAAACACCCCTAAAACATCTCAGAATTGAAAGGGAGGAGTGGGAAATAAAAAAGGTCTCCTCAGACTGAAGTGAAATGCATATAGATGGTTAGAAGAAGTCAGTCAAAGAAGCCATTTAACTCTAGATGTTAGGAATTTAGTTTAGTGTAAACAGGATTCAAGTGTTGTTATTTAAAGCAACAAACTACATGTATGTAAATGCAATTTGGCATCAACCTTTGAACATTTCTAAAATAACAACTGAATATTTTAAAAGGGTGTGATAATTTCTTTTACATTACCACAGCAAAGTTGGATGAGACCAGTTTAAACCAATCTTTACTTGAAAATGTTGAATATGGTTTGAAATATAAAAATTTAAGAAAAGAAATGTCTTAATAACGTATAACCAAAGAAATCCTCAGTTTTAGATAATATTTCACCAGAAGAGAGAAATGTCTGTTATTATTCAGTAGTTTGTGCTGCAGTGCTCTGCCTTGTACTTTTTGAAGACTGTTAGATGTGACTGCAGCAGCATATTTAAGCTCAGTGTTAGGCGACAGAATGAGTCTGGGACTTATTCCATGCCTCTCTAAAATGCTGATTATTTAAAATGTATGAAACTTCTGGACACTTTCACAGTCATTAATAGTTTAAACCCTATCATATTCTTGTCTTTAAATATTTTCTCAGCTTGATGTTCAGTTATTTTTACTTAATCAATAATTTTTTTTTTGTTCGTTTTGTCTCATTTTATTGTTCTTTATGGTTTTAATTGTGTGTTGTGTGTAACTACTTGCATCTGTGTGTTTATTATCTCACCATAGTTCTCTTGTTGAGTACAGTTGATGGTTTCTGTACTCATTCTGCTTTTCTTGAACTAATCTCTGTCTTTTCTCACCTTTTCTTTCCATCTCCATATTACCTCTCCATCCGTCCTTATTTCTTGCTGTCTATAATCCCTCCTCCTGTCTTTCTTCCCTCTTTCTCAACATCCTCACCAGGAGTGCTGTTCAGTATTGAGGTCACATCTACCTACTTCGCTGTGAGGAATTACTGGCGGGGATACTTTGCTGCCACATTCAGTGCCTTCATATTCAGGGTGCTCTCTGTTTGGAACAAGGATGCTGGTGAGAAGCTAACTCCATACAAACACACGCAATCTGCTGCGGACAGACCACTGAGGTTGCATTCTACTAAAATATGTTGAGCTTGGCAGTTAAATCGAATTGTGCTATGCAGGGTGAGTAGCACAGTATAGTATATAGAGTTACTATATATATTGTGTAGAATGTTCATAGGTTCACAGAAAGCTTACAGAATGTTCACAGGATTTCCACAGAATGTCCACGGAATGTCCACGGAATGTCCACGGAATGTTCACGGAATGTCCACGGAATGTTCACGGAATGTCCACACAATGTCCACGGAATGTCCACGGAATGTCCACGGAATGTCCACGGAATTTTAGGGATGCCCCTGATTTATTAATTTTTCTGATTAAAAATGTATTAAAGTAATTTTTTTTCCATTGTTGAGTCATGCTGCTACAGGAAATGTAAATATATCTTAATGCTTTGGTGGTACTGGTGTCATACATTCCTGATAAATATCTTAAAACCTTTTTAACAGTTTCAGGTATCACCACAGCTGGAAAGCTATAAGAAAACTAAAAATGTCCAAAGCTGCCTTTTAACTGGGCTTCCATATTCCCTGTTATGTGTCCCTGATGGCAAAGACTTTCTGTCGTTGAATGTGGCATTGTGTTTTAGCTGCCTCTGGCAATTAAACTTCTGCTCAGGTCATTTAAAATTTCTAAAAAGATTCTGAGGGTCAAGGAACTAATAAGTCAAGTGGTAAACTCAATTACCAGCGTATTTGCAATGGGCCACAAAGATAAAAGTGAATCCTAAAACCAATTCAGGCTCCTACTGATGAGGACTGCAGCCCCAGTAACAAAAAGACAATCTTTGAGCACAAAATGTTGGACCCTGAAAACTGTGAAATTTTATCCAAGGTGGTTTTTCCTAAACAGCTCACTGTAGCAGGCTTCACCTTGACCAGGGGGTTTTTCCTATGATGGATCAGTGGAACCTCACATTGTCTGTTCAGTGATGACTGAGACATCAGAACAATACTGTAGTTGGCTGTCAAAGATTTCCTTCAGGAGAGTTGCTACCCTTTTTTAAACCATCCTAGTACAATAATCAGCTGTGTAGTGCAGAGATTTCTTCTCTAATCATTCTTAAGTGTAACTCCCACTCAATCTTGTTTCCATGTTTTAAGGTGCTCAACTTGATATAAAATCTGGGACACAGACAATTTTAAAAACATTGCAGTAATTCCCCTGCTGATCCCCCACTTTACTGTCAGTAGAAGCCTTTCTTAACTAAAGGCTGAGTTAAGGTCAGACTTTGGTAGTTTCTGTGCAATCAGAGCATGTGAACAAGCCCTACAGGCATTTATGCTAAACTTGATCTCTGTACAATACTCTCCAAAAAACACAAATGGAGAAAATCAAAGGCGAAACGCTTTACACACACTAAGGATGGCTGTGTGCCCTATTAGAAATACAATTTCTTATCGACTTGATTCTTACTTACTTCTAAAATTTTAGACTCATAAGAATAAAACAATGAGATTGCCACCTTTTGGCCAATTTGAAAATGGTATAAAACGTTACCAATTTCAGACTAACTGATATGCAAAATCAAACTATAACTGGCACTTTTTTTTTTGTTACGTTTTTCTGTTTTTAATTTTTTGTGTTACTGCTTTCTGTCTCTTTTTTAAGTAATGATTAAGTAATGTGTGAGAAGTTTGAATGTCATTCAGAGGTTTTAAGACCAGGCACCGCAGCAGTGCACGGGGAGTCACTGTTAGTATGTACATCCTTGCACCCCGTTCAGTGCTCCAACTATAAACTACTATTATAGCACTGCAATCAATGACTCTTATTGAACTCTGCTGTAGTTGCCTCAATATAAGATATCTATAATTAATTACTCTAATGACCAGAAATGTATGTTCTTTCCTGTATTGTTGAACTCTTTTTACAGTATTATTTTGTTTCATTTCCTCAGTCACAATCACAGCTCTATTTAAAACCAACTTCCGGATGGATTTCCCCTTTGATCTGCAGGAGTTACCAGCATTTGCAATCATAGGGTGAGGATATTTTGTAATATATGTGTTCACCATATTGTTTTGGTTTATGTAACAGGTTTATATAAAATCAAGCATATAACATTCCACCTATTATGTATATTTAGCCTTATTATGTTGTTATGTATGTGAAAGCAAAGGGGAAAAAAAATTACCTGACTTATGTTGTTGATGTGCTTTTTGCACTTTTTCATTGTGAGACAAACAGCTCAGTTTTGCTTTTAAAGACCTGTTAAAAAGTTGCTTTATTTTAATCTAAATGTTCTTAATGTTTCAGGATCTCATGTGGGTTTTTGGGAGCGTTCTTTGTTTACTTAAACAGACAGGTAGTTCTCTTCATGAGAAGACCGACTGCTCTCACACGTTTTCTAACCAAACAGTAAGATCCCAACACATACTCACACAAACACACTTATACCATCTTTAGGAGGAATTTGCATTAAATATCCAGTAGTTTCTATGGCCTAATCCAGACCCTTACCCTACCCTACTCATTACTAACACATACCTAACTCGATTCACACCTTAGTCTTTAACCTAAACCTAGGAGAACTTCATCTCATGGGGTAAAGGTCTCCTAGGTTTACAGATCATGTAGCATATGAGTCCAATTTCCGAATCCAGTCTACCCAGTCACACTCACACATAAACGTGGGCTCATTTAGTCCTCAGATATTAAACTGCATTAATTCTAGTAGAGACAGTTTCCGTGAATCAGAAACCATTTGTGTATTTAGATCCAATTCCTCTTAAAGTGTTTCAGTTCTGCTCTCTCAACTCCTCAGTCTCACAAAACTGGCTATGAGAACAGCAAAGCCTTAACAACCTTACACCCAGTTATTCGCTCAATGGGGAGATTCACTTATCCTCTGAGACTATGCAGTCAGGGAACATTAGGCTTTGCCATTAGGGAGAGGTGAGCTGCAGCACCAGGAGACTCATATAGTCAGTGCTGGTACAAACACAGACACTTATTCAAATGGTATGCAGTGAGGCTGGTGTCTGGGAATACAATGTACCTTGTCATATGTCTGTGTTTTTGTGTACTTGCAGCCGTTTGATCTATCCAGGTGCAGTGACGCTGATCATTTCCACCTTTACGTTTCCTCCTGGGTTCGGGCAGTTCATGGCTGGAGAGGTGAGACAAAAAAAAACAAAAAAAAAAAAAAAACTCCAGGCTTCAGTTGGCTGCATGTGGATGGAACATTTGTCTATAAAAAACTAATCACTGTGGAGTTGTTTAAGCTTGGGACATTTTAAGGACTTAATAAATAGAGTACAGTAAGACTTTTTTGTATTACAGTAACATATTCCTCATTCTTTTCTTCCTGTGCTGATAGCTGATGCCCAGAGAATGCATCAACTCTCTTTTTGACAATTTTACCTGGACCAAAATATCTGACTCAACTGCTCCTCCTGGCCTGGGTCGATCTGCTGCGTGGCTGCATCCTAATGTCAGCGTCTTTCTCATCCTTCTCCTCTTCTTCATTATGAAGGTATCTCACTCCTCACCTTATAGTGCATACACATGGTATATTTAACAAAACAGCATCAATATATAAAAAAAAGTAAACCTGCTGGAACTGATAGGGCTATATCCAACCCTGATCCTGCTTTTGTGCTGTAGTTCTGGATGTCAGCAGTTTCCACTACGATGCCTATCCCCTCCGGCGCCTTCATGCCAGTGTTCATTTTAGGTAAGAGGATTTTGTAAAGGGAGTGCAGAGTCTCCTGCTGAGCTTCTGTTCAATTTGTGTTTACCAGTGTGCTTTATCTCTGTCCTCAAGGAGCTGCTTTCGGCCGCCTCGTCGGGGAGATCATGGCCACTCTTTTCCCGAATGGGATACTGTTTGATGGGATAGTTTACCGCATCCTGCCAGGAGGCTATGCTGTCATTGGTTAGCATCTTACTCCACACATATGTTCTCATGTTCCTTGAATTCTTTTTGTAGATTTAACAGAATTTTCAGTTTTCCTTTAGATTTGAAATCTGTTTATAATTCTGTAAGACTTAAGATGTGATTCTATGTTGGCATTGCATCACACTGAAGAGTGACTGCCAGGTTTGAACTGTCTTTGCTGTACATCTGGCCCCCATTTAAATTTAGAGATCAAACATTTAAGCTTAATCTCTTTTAAATTATTCTCTAAATTAAATAAATGTTTGCAATGAACAGGTTTGAACGATTGCTACAGATGTGCACGTAAGTCCCCTTCTGAATGATAATTTTAGTTTTGAGAGCTGCTTTGGTTTTTGACAGGAGCGGCGGCCATGACAGGCGCCGTCACTCACACAGTTTCTACAGCGGTAATCTGTTTCGAGCTGACTGGTCAAATCTCCCACATCTTACCCATGATGGTGGCGGTCATCCTGGCCAACATGGTGGCCCAGGGTCTGCAGCCGTCTCTCTACGACTCCATTATCCAGGTGAAGAAGCTGCCCTACCTTCCTGAGCTGGCACTCGGGCACATCAGGTGACGTTTAAAGCCTTTTTTTCTGACTTTTCAGCTGTCATCACCTTGCATTATTCTATTAATGCTGCCTCTCTTTTTGCAGCAAGTATAACATCTTTGTGGAGGACATCATGGTGCGCAAAGTGAAATTCTTGTCCTCCCAATCCACTTTTCGTGAATTAAACCACCTGTTGGAGAGCACAACCCTGAAAACCATCCCGTTGGTTGACTCTAAAGGTAAGTGTGACCCTCATCAGCCCTTTAATTCTTAAGCTCCTCGCCTTTCCTTTTAAAGGCTCAGTGTTAAAGGATTAGGTGAGGTTAATAAAAAAGCTATATTGTGTCTTCTCCCTATAAAGCTTGGCCTGATTCCCTTTATGCTAAGCTAAGGTAATTAAAAAAAATGCTATGCTTTCCTGTAGAATCCATGATCCTTCTGGGCTCGATTGAGAGGACGGAGCTTCAGGCTGTCTTAGACTGGTGGCTCTCTCCAGAAAGACGAGTCTTTGAGAGAGGTCCTAGTTCACCAGGCCAAGGCTCCAAACTCAGCTGGGAGTCGTTCACCTACGTGGACGAGGAGGGAGAAGAAAGCACTGACAAGGTGATAAGGAATATAATGCCATAAAAAGTTTGATCTCGTTTGAAGATTCTAATATTCTTGTATGAGTTACAAATTTCTGATAATATTGTGAGGTGGTTTGAACCAATAGATCCTCAGCTTTACTCAAGACGTTATAAAAAACCTGAATCAGGACCTGATATGTCACATTGTCACTTCACGCTTCAGCTAATCTCCTGTTTGAGAAAAAGGTCCAAAGACACCCCCCTAATTGAAGGGGTAAAGAAGCAAGGATTGCCTCTAGTTATAGAGGGAATATTGACCAGACATTCTCTGACCTTGTTGCATCTCTCAGACTGTGTCTCCTGTGCAAGAAGGATGTAACGGACCCATCCCGTCCCCCTCCCCCAACGAGCCTTCCACCAACCACACAGGATCAGGTAAGACAGCATTCCACAGGTTGGCCAATCACATCAGTCACTTGTCTTTGACGGGTGTCGCACTGCCTTGTTCTTAGACAAACGCAAGCTGTCGTCTGTCAGGAGGACTCTTCAGAGACTCTTCTCCTCATCGTCTTCATCCAGCCAGCCTGAAACTCAGGTTACTTAAGATCAGCCAACACACACACATCACTTTGAAGCTAACAGCTCCAAGCAGCAGGGCATCAGTGATCTGCTGTTGAGTTGGCAGCGGCAGCTTAGTCCAGCTAACCTCACTAATGTGAGAGTAGCACAGCATGAAGCATGTGAAACAGGGCTAAGAGATTTGCATCAGCTGGATCCTTGAAACCACCAAAGGTATCTCATTATGTCCCCAAACTGCTCCCTGGTCACTTTTTGTTTCTTCTTTCTCCTTCAGAAAGACATGCCTCCTCCACTAACCGACACCATGTCCCCCGAGGAGGTACAGTATGACACCAATACACCATTCACACAGCCCATAAAGTGCCAGTAAATCAGTGTCCTGATTGATAATCTGAGTATGTCTCTCTGCTTTGATATTTGCTGGTTCAGATCAAGGCTTGGGAAGAAGAGGAACTGGACAAACCAATTGATATGGAGCAAATACGCATAGATCCCTCCCCATTTCAGCTGGTGGAAAGGACGTCACTGCACAAGGCGAGTGCAGCAAAGACCACATGCACGATCACACGCACAATTTGTTCTCAATAACACGCCTTATTTTCAAAAGGAAAATCTTGCATTTTCATAGCAACAATTTAGGTATTTGAGACACGAGTCAGACCAGCTAATATTCTTTAAAAAGATGTGTTTAATGAAAATCAATACATAAAATTCCATCAAAAAACGGTGCTGTTACCAGCATAACTTAGTCCTCTACTACCGGTATCTTATGTAGCTACACAAAATATGTATAGGAGGAAGCCAAACATACCAAAATATGCTTTAGAAATTTCTATATACAAAGAGCGTTTGTACATTTTTATAAAATTGTACCTTTAAGAATTGAAATCCAGAGTTTTTCTTTTCACTAATATCAATTAACTAGCCATTAAATGGGTCTTACAAAACGGTGTGACCTAGACAGGTTGCCTGCCCGTCACTGAGCAACACAGAAACACACAACCATGTGTGGGACAGTTTAGAGACAAGTCGTGCTTTGGATTGTGGGAGGAAACTGAGGGAACCTGAAGAAAACCCATGAATGCACAGGGACAACCAGGAATCAAATCTGCAACACAGGAGTGCTACAAGTTGCACCACCATGGAGTCCTACAACATTTCTGAACCACAAATAGAGATCAACACACATTGAGGAAGCTGAAGAACTGGAGTTGCATTGTTTAATTAAACGTATGAACTCTGAGGTTAAATAAGTTGCTCTGGACACATTGTTGTACAGTTCTCATTATTTCATCTTAAGGTTAAAGACATGTTAATCTCATGAATAAATGCATATTGACATAAGTGTGAACTCAGAGTTCCAAAACTTCCTTTATGGTTATTAAGACTTTATGCACATTGCTTGCAAAAGTTTTTACCTGCCTTAAGTTATTCTCCACTTTGTTCAACCAAAGATTTCACTTTAATTTATTGAGAATGTAAACTGCATGTTATAGTGAAGTGGGAGGAAACTGATACATGTCTGTTTTTGTTTGTTTTTGTTTTTTTTATCTTGGTGTTCTAAATATATCCGTTGTTGACTGAAAGCCAAAGGCAGTTTGCTACAAGTCATGTAGGCAACCAACAACTATGTTTAGTGATACTCTGGTCAGATGAGAGTAGAAATGAACTACAAGTATAATTGTAAGAACCTAACACTGTAAGTAAACCCATAAACCCATGCTGACAGATGCTGGCAGCATTATGCTGTGGTAATGTTTTTCTTTAACGGCACAGGGAAGTAGATTAGGCTTAATTGGATCCTAGATGGAGATAAATACTGGAGGAAATCCTATTAAACTCCATTGGTTGAAACTTGTTCAATGGGTCTATTTTACTAATAAATTAAAGATCAACTTAGAAATTAATATGGTCTCAGGAATTACTGTGAAGTCAACATATGAAAAGATAATGAGTGAACAGAAAACAGATTTACATACAAATGTGAACAGAACTACAGACAAAGGGGCGCAAAGGAAAGGAAAGGAAAACACACACAGATTTAAATCATGACAGCTGCACAATAATGCCCAGCACACAGCCAGTAGTTGTGATTAAAGGCCATTTATTTGCTAAAATGAACCAGTCAAAGCTCAGACCTAACTCTAGTTTTGAATCGGTGGCAGGAGTTGATAATAAATGTTCACAGTGGCTCCAATCTGAATCTGGAATCTCTTTTAGGAAAGGAAGGAGGTATAATCACACATAGTCTGTAAGATTTACAACATGCATTACAGACTCAGATGTGCTGCAGCAAATCTACTTTAAAGTTTAAAACCTAATGATTATTTTGTAAAAAAATAAATAAATAAATAGAATACCAATCAAAATACACTGAAGCTTCTGGTTGTTAAGTCACAAATAGCTAAATACATCTACTAGGACAACCAGGACAACCAAGACAACCAAAGTTTGAACGTAACTACCTTGTTTGGATGAAAGGTAGAAATACATTCTAGATAGGACACAACTTTTGCAGAGTTAAGAAAATGCTTTAAAATATACCAATAATTATAAAGTAGAAATGCTTCATTTTTAATAATCTGTTGTTTTTTTTCAAATCCGAAACTCCTTGTTTTAAGATAATCAAGATCAAGTATATCTGTTTTATAAAGTTAGAGAGAAGTCAAATAAGACATTATGTCCCCCAGACTATTTGCAAAAACTCTTAGTCAGGAAGTTGTTTGATGAACTTAAGGCTTCGGTTTTATAGGAGTGTCATACAGTGTGTTTTACCTGTGGACGTGCTGTTTAGTGGTGCAGTCATGCAGGCTGAAAACTGACCCAGTGCATGAGATTTATCACTGAAAGTGTGTTGTCCTCCCTGTCATTACTTAGACCCACACTTTGTTCTCCCTGTTGGGTCTCAGTCACGCCTACGTCACCAGCATCGGGAAACTGGTGGGAGTCGTGGCGCTCAAAGAGGTAAAGTAACTACTCATGCTTTCCTTCTGTGCATCATTCTCATCACCTCTCATGGTTTAGTGTGGCATCACAATGAGCTCTGATGACCCCAGTGTGAGAGCAAATGTGGTGCATCTTCTATTAGAACTACTTTACCTGTATTTATGCTTTTAATTATTGTTTTTATCTTTTGTTAGAATCTGTATTTTACCATTGTGTGTCTGGGGACAATTTTCAACCTATTTTTGGACAATAAACTTCTGTTCTGTTCTATTTTATACATTTCAGTGAATTTAAATATTTTAAAAAAGTACATTTATTTGAGTAGTTACATTGTACAGTTAAGTTATATATTTCATCAGTTCATTTTACACAGTGACATATTCACAATGTTTCTTTCTACTAATTTTAAAGGTGTTGCACTTTATAAATACTCAGATTATTACCACATTAAATACTAATAATGAAAGAGTTTTCTTCAAACAGAAATATCACCTTGCTAAATAGTAGTTCCATATAATATTTAGTATTACAGTATTCAGTACTTGATTGAGGATCCTTTAGCTTGAAACTACTGCATCAATGCAGGGTGATATAGAGACGATTAGCCTTAAACCCTGGTTGCTTTAATAGTGTTTTTCATCTTCCATAACAAAGGTGGGACCTGATTATTACTTAACAAGTCATAAGTCATTATAGTTAATTCTCAAACTAAGTCACAAGTCAAGTTGGGTCTAAGTCCTATTGTTTTACTTTGTTTTACTTTCAGTAGGTTATGATGGCATGAAGAAAGAAACGAGTTGGATCAGTATTTGATCTCTACTGTTTAGAATGGTAGATTTTGACATCAATGAGAAGATCAAGTCATTGAATGGGAAGATGTTCAAGTGGGAACAAAACCAGCAAATGCTGGTGTCCATTTTATTCTAGGCAGGCATTTCCATTCTGCTGCACCAAACACATTTCTATTCCCCTGATAAAGAACAATCTGTACTCTGTAACTTTGCTAAAATGTTAAGGAAACAAAAGAAATTGAAAGACAAAAGAAAACAAAAGAAGTTGAATGATAACTACTAGGTAAAAATTTAAAGCATATAAAAAAATTACTTTATATTATTTGCTGAAAAATAGGGCAGCAAAAAGAAAGAAATAACAGCTCCACGTAAAATGCGATGGATTGTTTTCTGATCCAGTTAATTAGTTAATATTGGAGTAGATTTCAGAGCCGTTCTAGTTTTTAATTTTACTTTTACGACAAAAACTAAGAACTGACTTTATCACAAATCCTACTCAGTGTTTAAAGCATATATCTGAGATTTTGTTCTAGAGCTCAGAGCACTTCTTCAACTGAAAGATTAGTCACTTTTAAACGCCTCATTGCACCACCTTGGCCATTCAAATGGGATTTATGCCACATTTCTCTCAATGCTGTATTTTACATCACTAGTGCATCTTTTGTACCATGCTTTTTTTCTTACATTTAACTTTCCATTAAAACATTTTAACTCAGCAGCCTGTGAAAAACCAGCTTCTTTAGCAGTTTTTTGTAGCTTTCCCTCCGATGAATGGTGACAATTACTTTTCTACTGGATGATAGTGACAGTCCGTCCAGTGATTGTTTAGCCCATAACATAGAGTATTTCTCATTATTGGTCTTTTGACATGTTTAGATAAAGAAACTATGAGTTTTAAGCCATTGAAAGAAATAAACATCCCTCTGTGTTTAATAAATCTACTGAACATAAAAGTTTCACTGATTACATTGATTTACTCACTTAATAAACAAAACAGTTATTAAACTTTACATTTTAAATGTGATCTTCTTTTGCTTAAAAGTTCACTTTTCTGATCTTCTTACTCTTATGAAATGATTTCCCCCTGATTCTCTCTCTTTACATCCTCATCTTACAGTTACAGAAGGCCATAGAGGGTTCGACTCGCAGCGGTGTGAGGCTCCGCCCCCCTCTGGCTAGTTTCAGAGATGCCAGCAGAAAAACAAAGAAGCACCAGCCTCCCTCCTCCACTGCCTCCTCACCCACACGGGACAGAGACATGTGGGGAGAGGGGAGCAGAAGAGAGAGTGAGCTGCTGAGGAGGGAGTCCAGGGAGGATTCCCAGGGAAAGACTGCATCTCTTAGAGGAGCTCCAGGGTCTGAAACAGTCCCCTCATCTCCCAGTAGTGCAGGAAGCACCAGTGGAAGCTCCACTAATGCAAGAGGAGCTGAAGGAGTGTCTCAGGGGAGTCCGTCCCCTTCAACCTCTACCTCCTCCCCTTCTCCTCCTGTTTCCCCGATGTCGCACACAAGCCCTGTCCTCACACTGTCCTCCCTGCAGGAGGAGAGGGAGAGCGAAGAGTCGGATGAACAATTATAAGAGGACTGGATGAAATAATGACAGACTTTTACTTGTTTTGTCATTTCACTTCTCTTCATCAGAGACAGAGACGCAGTCTGAACAGAGGAGTAGTTTCCTGCAGCCCTTAATGACTCCCAGTCACCAGGACGAACTGGTTTATACGAGGCCATCTTGAATTATCTATGCCTGGATTGTTTTTTTTAGTTCTATTTTCACAGAAATCTCATTTTTTCCACTTCTGAATCTCAGGTGCCTTCCTGTTTCCTTACAGGAACTCCAACAAATCACCGATGTTTTACCTCCAACCAAAATCAGAGGTGAATGTAGCTGAATGTTGTATGTATCCAAATCTGTTAACTTCATTATGTACATGTGAGCTGCTGACAGCTATGAACTATGCAATAATGAATTAATAATATGTACTAATTAAAAAAATAATAATTTGGCCAAAAGGTCAAAGAGATCATACATTTAAAGTTTACTGATTTAAAAAGCTATTTAAAAATCCAAATTAATTTATTCATATATTTCCTGTATGGTTATTATTTAAATCACAGTTATAAGTTTCTAATCTGTAAAGAATAATAAATTCTTAGGTTGTCTATTAACTTGTTTGAGTTTAGAGCTGAGTTGGTGTGCTGTGATTTATTTCTAACACATAAGGCAGGAAAAACATTTGTTATTTTCATGAGACCTTTGAAAAAGTATTAAAGATCCAGCTTGACAGATAATAAATAGTGTTAAAGAACCTCAGAAATCTTGAAAAACTGTTGCTCAGGACCAACTTTAAAGATCACTTGGTCTATTTGAAGCAAATTATAGTTTTTATGTTTACTTGTAACCAATGTTGATGATGTAGTTATCTTAATGTATATTCTGGCTGAGGGGAGCTTGTTTGGTAATAATGATAATATTAATGTTTTCATCAATTATGTTGAGCACCTTTGTCACTCATATCAGTTCAAAATCTAACATTGAGGGATCCTCTTTAAAGTGTGATGTATCAAAGTGGAGAAATAGGAAATACCCAAAGTTCATATTAACATTTTGTCTTATAATGAAGTCTCTACCCTATGGTTGTTTTTTATACCGACATTTTTACAAAGTTAAATAAAACAAACAACAATAAAATCTAGCTGGGTAGTGAAGCATGAATGTCCAATTTAAAAAAAATAATAAAAAAAGAATCCCTGTCTGCTCTGATGCATGTATATGCAGACTGATGAAGCATCTATTGGTGGTAAAAACTACTATGTTGATGGATTCAGATGTAGAGTGTAAAGTGTTTTCATCTGACCTTTGAAGCACTTTCTAAAGAAATAATCTTTTGATTATGATCTCCAAACCAAAACAATGATTCTAATAACCTACATTGACACATTTTTCAAACGCATCACAGTCAGTATGCACCAGAGCAATGAGAAAATACTTTGAGTAATTCCCCTCTATCAGGCTGAGCTTTGTCAAGTTTTACTGTTACAAGTCATTCTAGTGACAGGTCAGGGACTCCCTCCTCAGGTGGAATAGAGGGCTAAAATTGGTGGGTAGGCTTCAACCCCCTCTATCTTCATGAAATGAAAAGATGATTTAGCAATGTGATTAAATTCCATGAATTTTGGCCAATAAGAAATGCCATGTTATCCTCTTGAGATGCAAGCTCAATCTTAGAAAACATGACATTGCACTATTAGTGTTTATTATTGCCATATTGATTTAAATGAACTCAGATTATTTTTTTTTAGTTGATTATCACAAGGTTCTTAAGCTTTAGAAACTTAGTACCTTTGGTTTGACTAACATCATCGGAGACATTGCTGCTAACATCTGCTCTCATCTTTATCTACATTACATTTAAACCATAATAGCAAAACCAACAAACAAAAAAAAAAGATCCTTTCAAGTTACATACAGTATTTGTCAGAGTGAAACCTAACTGAGGTTGGATGAGTTTTAGTTTGGCTTTTAACTTTATGTAAACTCATCAACCAATGTGTTGGACCTCCTAAATAATCCCAACAGCCAGTGAGGTAAGTAAATACTATCACATTACTTGCAGCCTTTGAGTATATAAACACTTTGTTGTTGTGAAGGTCAACAATGTGTTTCAGGCACTGAGTCCTCTGTGAGCTTCAACAAATAAGCTGTTTATCCCAGCGGAGGGCATTTGTTGTTTATATTCTCCTGACACACAGTTCCTGATAAGGATGGAAGAGGAGGGCTTTTTGAAAAGCACGGATTACACTGCTGCCAATTCCTTGTTGACTCCTTTTCTGCTGTGTCTGTCAGTCACAAATAAGTCGAGCAAAGACAGAAAACAGATAAACAACTTAAAATGTGTTAAGGCTCAAGAGGAAAATAGAGGAAACCCCTGAGATTGTAATTATTTACAGCCTGTGAGAAGAGACACACACGTATCCACAAAAAAGGCAATTTGTTTGGTCTGTTTATTTGCTCTTTCTCCACCAAAAAAAATTTAAAATAAATTAAAAAATATGAAAGAAGGCTGGTAGAAGAGCTGGAGAAGGTGAAGGAGGCTGTGTCGTGCAGGAAAAAGGAGGGAGAAGAGAGAGATAGCTGTGGACAGCAGAGGGAGAGGAAACCACATGGAAGAACCAACCAGTGAGAACCTTCCAAAAAGCATGCATAGGTGTGTAATCAGTCACACTGCCCTGTGTAAAACAAATGCGGGTGTTTATAGAAGTCTTCTGATTTTTATACAGCTTTTTCTTATACAGCCGTTTGTGCAACACAATTCCAAATCTGATGTATCGGATGCTTTGAAACCCTCTTTGTTTGGTGTGAAGAGTTTATATTTCCAGGCAGTGACTTTTTCAGAAAGACGTATGACACTTTTTTTTTTACTGTACACATACAGACATACACACAAATACAAGTATACAGAACAGACAGAGAGGCAGAGTAGGAGAAAGACAGAGGACCAGAGGCAGATTTTATGACCATTCTGCCTTCAGAGAAGTTACTGTAACTCTTCAGAGACGGCAGTGGAAATTACACAAAAAACGAGAGGAAATCAACTTAGGTTTCCAAAGATATGATCAGTAAACCTTTAACATCCAGAGAAATATATTTGGTTTCATGTTATTTCTTTATTCATTCATCAAGATAAACATATTCATTTAAAAAAAGAAGGAAAAAAGCAACTAAACTCGAAGAGAAGCAGTGTCTTTTCGGCAGCTTTTCCTCTCAAGTGCCTTTTTTAAAGTAAACAGTCAAACCCAAATAAGCTGTGAGGCTTTCATCTCTCACAACAGCATTAATCTTCCACTATATTTTATCTTAAACCTCCAGAAAAAAAGATACTGCTCCAAGATGAGTTGATTTCTACTTGAAATAACAGCCTCTGCACATCATCAAGTTGTTTCTCCCTGCCAAGTTATCATTCAATAAATAAATAATATGTGCCATGGTGTAAAGACTTCTGTTTGTTGTTGGTTTGAGCTCTCTAAAGATGTCCCTACAGCTTCCCAGGCTAAATTTCTGTCTTTAAGGCCTTGCAAAAGTATTTACCACTAATGTCAGTGTATTATAGTTGGATTTTATGGAATAGTCCAATGCAAAGCTGTGCATTGTTGTGAAACAGAAGAAATAACGATTGATGGCAGATTTTGACCATTCTGCCTTCAGAGAAGATACTGTAAACATTTTTTTTAATAAATAGTAATAAAAAAAAAACATCAGTAAAGAATATCTTTTCAAGGTTTTTATACAGATTCCAGTTGATTTCTATCTGGGCTTTGTCTAGGCCATTCTAACATCAACTTGTCTTTATCTAAACCATTATTCTTTAGTTCTGGATGTATTACATAAACATCCAATGCATCTTACTGGACACTAGAACTCCACCATAACTCAAATCTTTGCGACCTCTAACAGGTTCACTTCTAGGATTGTCCTGTATTTGGCTCCAATAGCATGATGCTGCCACCACCATGTGTGGGAAGGACATTTTCCAGTTTTAGTTCCCTTCCTCACTTTTGCTTCCAACACACAAAGTTTTGTTTTTGTATCTCATCGCACATGAAACCTTTAGTCCATGTTCACTGACACCCCTACACATCGTCATAAACATTTTATTTCCTTTTTCCATCCTTCTATAAAAGCCAGATTTGTGTATTGTACGACTATCACTAATCCTGTTAACACATTCTTGCCCTGAGCTGTGGATCTCTACAGCTCCTCCAGAGTTACCAATGAGTTTCTCATCTGCTTCTTTCCAGGTCTGTCATGTTTCTATATTTTTAGAATATAGGTTTAAAGGTGTTCAGTTTCCTCTTCAAAACTTGGGATTCTGATGTAAAACGACACTTAAATTCATTTCAGTTTTTTGTGTTGTAATGTGACACAAAGTAAGTACAGGTTTAGAGGAAATGAACACTTTTGCAAGGCTGATTTCAATTATTTCACATTAAGAGCTGCCTAACTACCAATCTCTTAATTCTGTGCAGAACGGAGGTCAAAACCAGTACAAAACAAGTCTGTTTACATCTCTGACACCTGTCCTAACTGATACTGGAAGGGATCTCAACAAGGCAGTAGAAAAATAAATATTGTCCCAAACATTGCATAAAGAAGCACTCAATAAATAAATCCATTCAAGTCAATAAACTGCAGGTTTTGTCTCAATATCTCTCACAATCCTCAAAGCGAGAGAAGGTGTTTCCCATATGTAGGTGCAAGAATTGCAGGAGACATGCACCGTTGTTTAACTTCCTCTGCTGCTGCGAAACATGCCTCCTCTTCTTTCATTGCAAAATGTGAAATCGGTGGAAAAAAATACAAAAATGCTCCTCACACATCACTACCATGCTTTGAAGAAACTGCTTCACAGCAGTAATAATGAGCAGGAAGACATCAGTCTTGTTTCGCCTCCAGTCTTCAGTCCTGTTACCTGAATGAGCTCAACCAGCTACTGGGTTTCAGTCTGATTTATCGCTCAGTCCGTTTCATATTTAACTGTGCAGCAGTTAATAAACCAAACTAAACAAAACAAAGAAAGCTTGAGCTTAGTCCCGAACATAAATTAGACCCCGAGAGGTGTAGAAAAATAAAGAAATCATACTGTAAAAGAACAGCCGTGACAGTGACTGAGAGGCAGTTTCTACACACTATATTTACATCGTAACAGCAGAGCTGGATTGTTCTGTTTCTTTTTTTTTATTTGGAAGGCCAGTGTTTCCTCTGCCTATTGCTGGTTACAATTTAGATATTTCCAAGTCCATGTGTACGATGTGAGCCTAAGTGACCCATCAGCAATCGTGCACCAGCCCGCGACGTCCGGTACATTCAGAATAATGGTTCAACATCCGCAGTGTGTCAGGATCTATGTGAGAAAAAAAAACAAAAAACTAAGCAGCTGAGCGTTCCTGTGTCGTGAAGCGGCTCGGTTGGTTTTGGTTGTCAGAGCAGGAACTGCATTAACACCCAGCGGTTCAAAGGCAAACTCTGATCTGCTGGATTGCTTTAGTGCAAAAACAAAACAACACAACAAAAGCCATATATGCAGCCGTCTCCATCAGGGAGCTCCCACCTGGGATTGCAACAGTTCAGTGCAAAGTCTTTTACAGTGCTGTATAGTTACAGGTACTCTGTGATACTCTGAAGGACATGCATACAGAGAGACATAGTAGGAAGCACGCTATCTTACAGTACAATCCTTATCTGTGCAGGGTCGTGTGTGTGCGGTCAGCGGGGCCGGCTCGCCCCTGGGTTGTGCCACAACGTTTGCAGTAGAATTGATCTGGAAGGAGTCAAACTGCATTTCACTGAAATGCTGAGACTTCTTAAAGCGTCTGGGAATTGCTTGGGCTCCGTTTGGTAACATAAGGGCGCATGTTTGATCCAAGGAGAAGAAGAATGTTTTAAGTAACAGCTGTAAACAGAGCAGCTCTCCCTCAGGAAACCTGTAAGATCTCGTCACACGCTTACATATCTCTAATTGTTCTGTTTTTTGCTTATTACAAAAATTTGTTTTGCTTCTTATGCTGATTTATGTTAGATTTTTATTTGTTTTTAATCATAAGACAAAGACAGGGTTGAGTTGTTGGTCTTCAAAGTAAAAGCATGCATGAATTCATTATCTTCCACTTCCTCACAGTCTCTGGTTTCTCTCTTCCTCTGCTCTGTTTTCACTTTACTTTTTAAACCTTTGGAAAATACAAAAGACAGAGAAGTCCTTTGCTGCATGACGTCATGTCTCTTTGTGAGTCGTTTTAAGGAATTCCCCTTTAAACCAAAAAGTTTTCCATACCTGAAAAGGACGGATTAATAGATATATATTGTTATATGTTTCTCGTCCCTTGCCAACTCCCAGGTTCGTTTGTATTCAGGAGTCTTAGGATGATGCGGAGCTCAGTTGGTGGCTGTGGACTCAGGTGGCCCATCCTCCCCTTCTTCCTCCTCTTCCTCTTCCTTTTCCTCCAGCGTCTGAATGAGACCCGAGGTGACATCAGACGCCTTCCGCTCTGTGATTGGCTCTGCAGGCGGTTGCCCCGGACTGCTGCCTCCAGAGACATCTCCTTGTTGTGTGGGCGGAGTCAACATGGCTGACTCATGTTCCAGGGCCAGGGTTATATCTTCTTCCTGAGCAGGACAGAAGTAAAGAAGTGAGAGAGCTCAGACCAAATCAGTTAAGCAGCAGATTATATAAATATCTACGCTTAAAGGATGTGAGAATATCTGCAGGTTATATATGTGCATTCCTCATGTAATCCTTGTTTTAAATGTCACTTTGTAAAGAAAAGCCTTATTTTAGTTTGTTAGTTTTTGGGGTATTTGAAGTAATAGAACAAAGTTGTGCTTTTTTGATGAAAAATAAAAAAATAAGGCATTTTTTCCTAAATAAAAGTCTAAAAGTTGTGGTATGCATGTCTATTTAGCTTCCTGAGTCAAAGGTGTTTTAGGGTTTGTCTCTTCCAGCTTTTGTACATCTAGAGATGATCATTTCTGTCCATTTTTTTCATAAATCAACTAAATCTCAGACAGAATAGCTGGAGAGTGTTTGAGGGCACCAACATTTAGTCTCCCTGGGGATTTCACCATGGAGACGATGTGTTCAGGCTCATAGCTTTCAGTGTGTGAATCAAAAAGATGTTGGCCATATCTGACCAAAACCATTTCTTCCACATGTCTGTTGTGTCTCCTGCGTGGTTCGGACCAAACCTCACACATGACGTAAGGCTTTCTCTTTGCTGCTCTCTGCTGTTCCACTTTGTTTACCATAGTTGAACTGAACGGTGCTTAGTGATTTATTTTTTGAGTTTGGGGTATTTTTTCAAAAAGCTAAGCATGCTCCCGATTAGCCTACTATATTTCTAGGTTTTCATGAAGCTGTTTGTTCACTAATGATGTCTAATTCATGTTAAGACTAAAACACCTACAGCAGGGCTCTAGTTACTAGTTTTATAGACTTGTGAGAGAAATGTATCTAAATTAATTACCTTAAATTTTCACTTCTTTTATTTTCTGCCGTACAGTAAATAATTACATTTATTCAGAGGACTTGCCATTGAATTGGCTGGAACTGTATGCACAAAAATATATGCCAACAATTTGCAATCCGTTTGTTATGCAGATCATTCTTAAAGATTTTGATTGCAAAAAAAACTTTCTGTGATCACATCTAAATTAAACTGCCTGTTTTAAACAATTCTGCAAGAATAACAGAAACAAAGGTTACAGAAGAGAAAATTATCCAGAAAAAAAATTCAAACTAGTTCATTAATCAAGAAGAAAGCATGGCATTTTGGAGTGGCTTATTCTTATTTTATTATTCTATTCTTTCTTTTAAAAAATGATCAGAGGGTCTCTAGAAGGCTGAAATAGAGAAGTGATGTTTAACAATTTCAAATAGGATTATTGTAGAATTTATGGAAGTCTGCTTCAAACTTAAAGACCTTTAGGGAAGACTGAAAACAGAAAACACAACAGGAAAAGCTGACCATGAACATGTTATAATCTATTTAAGCATCTCAGAATTAACATTTAATTCATTCATTTTATAGTTTTTCCAATCAATACATACGATGGATATACTTATAACCCATTGGTATTATTTTATCTTGACTACCAGAAAACATTTCAGTTGTCAGTCCTGAAAATGTTGGAATTAACTTATAATTTTAAGTGGGTGAAGGAAAAAAAACCATCTCTCACAGACACTGCTCCGAAAGATGCAAAGTCAAACCTTGATTTCCGGCGGTGATAATCTTCTTTAATAAAACCACATTTTATCCTCACCTTGACCACCTCCTCCTCCTGCTGCTCCAGTAGCGGGGAGTGGTCAGATCCCACCACCTCCTCTCCCGTCGGTACACACAGGCCAGCCTCCACCACCGCCGCTACACCCATGTAGCCTCCGGCTTCTGTCTGATAGGCCTCCATCTGCCCTGTGTTCCACAGATCAACCAAAGGAGGATGGACGTGATGAACCAGACTGTGAATAGTGCTGTTGGGTGTCGCCTGCAGAGAGTGGTTGGCGCTGTGCAGCCTGTGGTCCAGAGCCTAAAAGCACAAGACAACCGTGATTAAGAGATGAAATGTGGGAGAGGTAAAGGACATTAGATTAAATGCTTATTTGGAAATTTAATAGTAATCTAAAAAGGTAATATAGTCATTAAATAATAATTTAAATTTGTACTTCTTATCTTACAATGTCTTGCAAATGTATTGCTACCTCTTTTATTCTCTATCATATTTCAAAACAAAAACAAAAGTTCAAGTCATATTAATGGGCTCTTATGTGACGGACAAACGAACAGAAAATGCATCCTAAAGCTTTTACAGCTAAAACTGAAAAGTAGAGCCGCATCTGCGTTCAGCTCTGTTGACTTTAATATCTCATGTTATAAGTGTAAACATTTGTCTTGATAGATAATAAAAGCACACAAAGAAGCTTAGGTCGAGATGTACAGCCGTTTCAAGTAGGTCTAAGTTAAAAAAGAATATCTGAGAATTTGAACATCTAATAGAGAGCAGTTCCACTAGTGGTCAAAGGGAGAGAAAAGAATGGTACAACTTCCAGACTACAGACACATGACATGGCAAATTTGTTGATGACTATGGTTTGCAGGCTCCAGAAATCTTAGATTTGTGGGAAAGTGGGAAGAAAAATACAGTTATGAAAGAAATCCCTGTTTGCATTTAGCACAACAAGCTTATGTTCTGTTCAGAGGAGCCTAAAAACTAACATCGCCCATCATCGTAAATGTGCCTTCCATACAGTGAAGCATGGCAATGGCAGCATTATGCTGGGCTGATGGTTTTCTACTGCAGAGACATCAGAGTTGATCATAGTTGACAGAGGTGAATGGTGCTTTATACAGAAAACTCATGGAGGACGCCTGCAGCCATCTTAAATCTGGGATGCAGGTTAATTCTCTAGAAAAACAAATTTTATTTAATCTCCCTTTGGAATAAATAATATATTTTTGAATTTGGAATTTGTTAGTCGTACAGTTACACAAACAAACAATGGAGACTATGCCAAGACTTCTCTGCGGAGTCCAGTCATTCAATCGGCCTGACTCTCAGCTATTTAAAAAAAAAGGCTTAGGAAAAAAATAAATGTCAGTCTCTAGAAGTGCAGAAATTATATGAAATGATAAATATTCACTTTAAAAAATGAGCTACTATGAAAAGTTGCTGCAAGGTTTTTAACTCAAGAGGAACAAAACATAAATGCATGCAACACTTTTCAGAGGATTATTTCTGAAACTTTTAAAAACCATGTTTTTCTTTCTCTCTTTTGAACCATTTTGTGACTGTTCCAAAAAAAAATGTTACAGTTGATGCTTATAACATGAAAAAAAAAGAAAAAGTTAAATAGATATGGATACTTTTGCAATGCACTCAGTTTGTTAAAAGAAAATTCACACTCCCTCTTAAAGATGTCCCCCATTTTAGTGGCTTAAACACCTGCAGCTGAGTCAGCAGACATGATTATCTGCCTCTAAATAATGTATTTAGAAACTAGCAAGTTTTGGGGGTGTGCAGGTGGCGCAGTGGTTAGCGCGCATGACCCATGTATGGAGGCCTTAGTCCTCGACGCGGGCGACCCAGGTTCGAATCCGGCTTGTGGTCCTTTCCCGCATGTCTCTTCCCCTCTCTCATACCCCCTTTCCTGTCAGCCTGCTGTCAGAAAAACGAGCCACTAGTGCCGTAAAAAGCTCAAAAAAAAAAAAACTAGCAAGTTTTCAACGAAAGGGCTGATCTGGTCGAGAAAAAAAAAACTGCTAAATATCGTCTCCATTCATGGCCTTATGCTGTTTTTATATGCGTCATAACAGACTTGGACTGAAGACGAGCCACATATAACCTCTCCCCGGTTAATGTTCCACCTGGCAGTGACTCCTGCTCACCACTGAGAGTCCACCTGCTCTGCATCAATCACCTGTTGTTGCTGATACTGCAGGAGCTGCTGTTGCTGGTACTGCTGGATCTGTTGAAGCTGCTGCAGCTGCTGGAGGTGGCTCTGCTGCTGGAGGTTGTACTGCTGCTGCTGCTGCTGTTGGGAAAGGAAATGAGCCGCCGCCTGCCCATCGTAGCCCTCTGTTCCCATGATGTAGGAGCCAGCTTGAGGAGACACCACACCGGAAGGGTCGTTGTTTGTTGGTTCCCAGGCGTCGGACGACGAGAGGCAGTAGTGGCCCTGGGAAACATATGTATGAGGCCACACTTCTGCTGAGGACTGATGTAATATCTGATCTGGAAAGATTAAAAAAAATATAGCTGCTGTTATTGGAGCTCCAAGAAAAGGTGAAAAATCACAACATCGTCAGAAGGATCTCTGTATGTCATGCTGCACATTTCTAGTTCAGACAAATATCTCTAATTGGTAAGTTACAAAGAATTATTTCGGTGGTTGTTTGGGTAAAGGCGGGTTCCAATTATAAAAAACCAAGCAGAAATGTCTCCTTGTCAACTGAATTGAAGTGTTATGACAAAACTCCCCCAGTTTGTACTGAAACAGCCATCAATCCAGTCAAACTGTAGAATTTGCACACAGCTTTCTCTCAGGAGAAGACATGTTAAACCTAAGGAGTAGAAACAGCAAAAGAAAATCATGTTCTACATGTTTTACCCCTTTTGTCTGACTTAAAAAAACTGCTAAATAACCTGAGGCAAATCCAATAGTCCACCGAGGCCTAAAAATTTTCATCTCAAATCTCCCCCTCAAATGTGAGGCCAGAGGGAGAAAAGATGACAGATAAACATCCACTCAGATGAATGATGTAATCTAGGTAAGACGCAGGGAGAGGTCTGTAGTTTCAAGCAAAGATCCCTGCTCTTTTTTGGAAAGTCATTTGGAAAAAAAAAGTGTAAGGATGTAAATACAGAGATAATATCTACCACAGTAGCACATTTAACACAGAGAGCTTCTCAGAAAAATACAGAAAAAGTAAGTTGATTGTAAGTTTTAAGTTGACTGATTACTTTAGCTTTTTCTGAAAAGCAGACAGCCATTCTGAAAATAAAAAAAAAAGTTCCTGAGTCTGGGGGCCATCTTAGATAAAGTGACAAGAACATTACAGAAGCTAATTGTGTTAAAACCTGAGTGCCTAAATCTTTGTTGTTCTTAAACTACAGTCATGGCCAAAAGTTTTTAAATGATTCAAATGCTAATATTTACAAAGTCTACTGCTTCAGTTATATAATGACACTTTGCATATACTCCAGAATGTTATAAGGAATGATCAGCGTAACAGCAATTAATTGCAAAGTCAATATTTGCCAAGAAAATGAATTTTACACCCCAAAACACATTTCAACTTCATTGCAGCCCTGCCTTAAAAGGGCCAGCTAACATCATTTCAGTGATTGCTCCATTAGCACAGGTGTGGGTGGTGATGAGGACAGGGCTGGAGATCAATCTGTCATGATAAAGTAATCATGTTCTCTTCTGTGAACCATGGTTATCTCTAAAGAAAGTCATCATTGCACTGCACAAAAATGGCCTAACACGAAAGAGAATCGCAGCTAGAAAGATGCACCTCAGTCAACAATCCATCGTATCTTCAAGGAGAAAGGTTCCATTGATGCCAAAAAGGCTCCAGGGCGCCCAGGACAGACCGGCAAGTGCCAGGACCGTCTCTTAAAAGTGTGAGAGCTGCGGGATTGGGCTACCAGCAATGCAGAGCTTGCTCAGCAATGGCAGCAGGGAGGTGTGAGTGCATCTGCACGCACTGTGAGGCGGAGACTCTTGGAGCAAGGGTGGTCTCAAGGAGGGCAGCAAAGAAGCCACTTCTCTCCAGGAAAAACATCAGGGACACACTGATATTCCGCAAAAGGTACAGGGAATGGACTGCTGAGGTCTGGGGTAAAGTCTTTTTCTCTGATGAATTCCCTTTCCGATTATTTGGGACATCTGGAAAACAGCTTGTTCAGAGAAGGTGAGCGCTACCACCAGTCTTGTCTCATGCCAACTGAAAAGCATCCTGAAACCATTCATGTGTGGGGTTGCTTCTCAGCCCAGGGAGTCGGCTCTTTCACAGTCTTACCTGAAAACACACCCATGAATAAAGAATGGTACCAGAATGTCCTCTGAGAGCAACGTCTAACTGGCTCAGGGATTTCGGGTCCATGGCCTGGGAACTGTGCTGATCTTAATCCCATTAAAAACTTGTGGTCAATCATCAAGAGACGGGTGGACAAACGAAAACCTAGGAATTCTGACAAAATGCAAGCATTG
>JAUZNJ010034764.1:48825-95672 GCA_034780135.1 Jordanella pulchra | reverse complement strand
ATATATAGATATATATATATATACGTATATATATCTATATATATATATATAGAGATATATACGTATATATATACGTATATATATATATCTATATATATACATAGATATATATATCTATATATATATATCTATATACATATATACATTCATCACCTGAGGGCTACCATTTGGAAGGCTATAAACAAAAATGTTTATTGCTAATATAAATTATTTTGTTGACAGATATATAACCTAATAGGGAAAGAATAGAGCATGGTATGATAGGTGCAACATTCCTAAAACCAGCTGTATTCTAGTTTGACTTCAATATTGCCGATTCTGCTGACATGCCTGCCCATACATGCATCCTTGTTGATTCTACACTAGTCCCAAACACTGGAGATTAACTCGTGGCTCTACACTGTTTAGTGAATACTGCATGAGCCATTTCCCATTGAAGAGAATATGATTTACAGGAAGCTGTAAATCTGTGACCTCAGTTAGCATGAAAGTGTTAAATATCCAGGGAAAGTGTGTAGTTCCTCATCCCTTTGTAATACTTTCTAGACTAGAGGAATGTAAGAAGGAGGTTTCCTCTCTTGTTTTTCCTCTGACAAGCTATCTGAGTAATGAATTTTAGCTCATACTTTCTGGCGCTCTGTAATTTCCTATTAATATCATCACTGAAGTCAATATTCTATCAAAAGAACCTTAATGCTCCGTTGTCTGTAGATGTTGGTTATCATTGAACAGATACTTTTTAACATCCAAAATATCTTTAATGGTCCGTAAAAAAGACTGTCTCTGTCCCTGACTAAGGCTGATGGAACAGAACACATTGACATCTCTTTCACTTGAAAAGAGCCAAGCTCCTCCAGTACAAACATGTGTTGAAAAAATAAAAGGTTTATCAGAGGTTGGGGCTTAGCGGCTTGATCCAGCTGCAAGCATAAGAGCAGGATATTGCCATCAACCCACGCAATGTCAGAGTCACACATATCAGGCTTTTAACTATTTTAGATTAATCCACAAGTAAAGTACTCAGAGCTGTTGTTTAGCTGATGAGATTCCATAGGGTTGGTTCTGGAAGGGCGATGACAAGAATAAAAAATAATTTGTTTTCAACAGTAGCATTTCTAGTCTTATCATGATTTAATTTAATTCTTTATTAGATAAGAATGCCTCGTTAAGTTATTTCCATTGAAAATTTTTAATCTTTTTGCAAATTGTAAGTGAAAAAATTATGGTCTTTACTTTTTTAAAGGCCCCTGGTTTGCAGTTACAGCTTTTTGTTTTTCCGTGGTCTCTGTTTTTAAACTTTACATATCTGAAATATATATTTTTTTATTATATTCTTAATAAATAAATTCTTAATAAATAAAAGTTAGGTCAGCATCTGCGATGCTGAAAAATTCTCGGGTGGATTTAGGTCTAGACTTTGGCCCCTTATAACATGTACAGTATAAGCTTTGGGTATAAACCATTCCATTGCTGTTAGACTTTTATGTTTGACCACTTCAAACCATGAATGATCTCTTCTCCCTTGGTAATTATGCAGATCACTGGCTTGTTGATTAAAAGCCCCCAAAAACACATTTTCTTGTTGTTGTTGTTTCAAAATAATGTGTAACTGGATATCAACATCTTTAAAAACTGGATGAACATCATAAAAAAGAGTGTGTTCAGCCCGCTTTCTATGTAATTAATTAATTACTAAATGAAACAAAATTAATGGCTCTGTCACTGTATTTTCTGTTATGGGACTTATCTTTGTCTTTTTCTGACCAGTCATCTAAATTGCAGTAAGAAACTTCAAACAAAAACTTTACAAATTTCTGTTTGTTGTCTCGTTGATTAAAACTCTGAGTTGTAACTGAACTATTTCTTCCTTTTAGGAAAAGCCATTAACAAAGTCACTACAACGGGGAGAAGATCCTCAGTTCGATCAGGTAAGTCCAGGGAAATGCTTTTAACTAAAAGTGCTTATTTTACCTGTATATTCATTGGGGTTATACTTTCATTTAACAGGGGAACAAAAAAATGTCCAAGTTGTGTTTTGTTTCACCTTCACATGCTTTGGGGTGATTTTTACATTTATAATATAACTTTACTGCAACGAACAAGTTGCTGGATGAAACCTCTGCTCACATCTCCAAGGTCTTTCAGATTCAGTTAGGGGGTACGAGTGTTTACCTTGTGACTTGGCTCATACTGAGCACAAGGTGTGTCCTGCAGGTTTGTGGCTTTGTGGAGGAGGCCTTTTCAGAGCCACAGAGGTGTGTTTGTGCTGCTGCATGAGGCAGCTCAGCAACATTACAGAGCCCGGATTCTTCTGGGGCTTGGTGCTGAATGAAGGGATTGCTGTGTTCCCCCAATCCAACCAGACTCCCCTCCCTTCCTGTGTGCCCAGCCTGTTCCTTCCTTTACTGGCACCTCCTCCAGCATTTAGTGAGGCTGCCCCATGGGTATGGTCCCATAGAGGATCAACTCACCCAGTAATCTCATTTCATTCCTTTGGTTTAGTCCTAAAAGTGCCCTATTTCAGTTTCACTCCATTTAATTTTTAAATGATTGGATCATAACGGGATTCAAATACATCTATGGTATGGGTTGGAGTTTTTGCTTAAATTACTGCACAAATAAACAAAGGAAGCTCTGATTCCTATCTTTTGCTTTGGTATGTTAACTGCTGGCGGTAATGTGTATTTCCACCATCTATGTCTTGTTCTTCTAGTTGATAAGCACCATGAGCTCACTGGCTGAGTACAGTCTTCCTTCCATTCTGCGCACTTTGTTTGACTGGTACAAAAGACAGAATGGGCTCGAGGAAGAGCTGCATGAATACCGACCAAGAGCCAACACAAAGTCTAAAAAGTGAGAATATGGATAGATGAAAATTCATGTTTGTCTCTTTTTGCAATTTTTTATTATTTTAACAAAACTGATTTTCCAACAGTGATGAGCAGCACAGAGATTATCTACTTGAAAGAAGAGATTTGGCCATTGACTTCATCTTCTCTCTTGTACTTATAGAAGTTTTGAAACAGGTGACTTTTATGCCCCAAAATAACTAGTTTAATATTTGTAATTTTAAAGTCTAAAACTTTTACCATCATTCTGTTATTCTGAAATAGATGCCACTCTACCCTGCCCTCGATGGATTGGTCAATGAAGTCATTAACTTGGCCTTTAAGCACTTTAGATACAAAGAGGGGTAAGATCTTATTTCTTCTTGAACAAACATATTTTTGTTTCATTTTTTGTCAGATATATAATGAAGAGAAAATTGACTCACATCTTGAAAAAAATCTTGCATATTGACACAATAACCAAATACATTCATGTATTTCCTTTGGATTTTATGTACTAGCAGCAATACAAACATTACAATACAACCAAAGTTTTTGGACTTAAATTTGCAGGATTTTCTGTCAGGTAAGATAGTTTTAGTTAAGGTATATTCACAACAGAAAGGTCTTTTGGTCTGCTTGTTTGATCCTTACCAAATGCTGTTTGCCAAAACCACTCATGTGACAACCTTTGCTCCCATTGGACAAATCTGAGGAGGAACACAGACGTGGAAATTAAGAAAAACTTTAGCCCTGCAATTTACTTCTCTGTTATTTGTGATGTTATTCCAGCAGCATATACAGAATCAGACTCAGATTTAGAATCAGCTTTAATCACAAAGTTTCTGTGCAGAAACAAGGAATTTGACTTCAGTTTTCCAACGCAATGATCAACAGTTTCAACAACAACCACACTTTGTTTTTTTTAAAAAAAGCTCCCTCCAAGGGGGTAAGGATGTGATAAAAAAAAACAAGATAAAAGCAGAAAGACTAAGTTTCCATTTTACTGCTTTTAAACATAAAAAGGCAAGCTGTAATCCTACAAATACTGTGACTGTTTCTTTCAAATTCAACAGAGTCTGAAAAGAAGCTGCCTTTGTGTCGTTTTGTTTTTGCCATTTGCGCTCTGTATCATTTGCCTGAAGATAAGAGTTTAAATAACTTCTGACTTGGATGAGTAGGGTCAGGAATATGTTAGTTGCTCTTTTTTTGGCCCTAGACCTGCACAATTATTGAATAAAGCAGAAGGTCATTTCCTGTGATCATTTGCAAACCTGATTGCTTGTTGTAGTTTAGAGCTTCAGTTCTAATTTTGGAACAGCATTTTGCATGCAGCAAGCTAAAGGAAACAATTTACTCTGTGTGTCCTGAGCCACAGCATGCTGTCAGCAGTGTTGCTAAGCAACAGACAACTTATCAGGTATGACTTTGTTATAATCATTATCACTACAGGCCCGGCTAGGGTGGCTTGTTAAGTCCAAAAATGAATATGTTGCCTGGTGTTAGGTTAGACTGAAGCCAGTTCATAATCACACCAGAAGTGGATTACACCAAAGTCTGTTTGGAACAGGAACAAAGTCAGGGGAGAAACGATCATCAACTCATTTTCCCATCTGAAGTGTGGATCTCTGTGGCTTCTCCAAAGCTACCATAAGCTTCTAGGCATACTCTATGATAAATGCTCTATACAAATGGTCTGATAGTATAGTTGGAAGGCCCTCTATTTACTCTATTTACTATGCATCTGACTTCTGGATGCAGTAGGTTACAATACGTTGGTGAAGATTGGTGGCACTGGAATTTATTACCATAACAATAGCAAAATATGCAGGTTGTACTTTTCAGATACTATTTTTTAAGTCTGAAAATGCAGCATTGTCCCTCCGCTGCACAGCTTTGTTCTACCTTTGGATATATTACATAAATTACCCAATAAAATACATCAAATTTTGTGGTGAGTGACTACCTTATGTATCTTATTTATCTTGAATTTATCTTCTTTATCTTGAATTTCTCACCCACAGATATCATGGTCCTAACACTGGAAACATGCACACTGTAGCA
Organism: Jordanella pulchra; assembly: GCA_034780135.1. Classification (NCBI taxonomy): domain Eukaryota; kingdom Metazoa; phylum Chordata; class Actinopteri; order Cyprinodontiformes; family Cyprinodontidae; genus Jordanella; species Jordanella pulchra. Next base: position 90,780 of record JAUZNJ010034764.1, on the reverse strand, counting down.
GACCTTTATGCTGAAGTCATTGGAGTGTTGGCTCAATCAAAGTAAGCAGCACATCTTCAGCTTTCATTCTTTTTATTTAACATTTTAAGTCCTTGCTGATGTGTCATGGCAACTAATACTGTGGTGTGAGGACTTTCTGGAAAACAATTACTGATTTAGATACTTTCAGACATGCCAACTTAATGCAAAATTAAAACTGGAAATGAATGTGCTTATCCAAACACTTGTTGTTATTTTTTTTAAAGAGATAGGAGGTGCACACCTCCTTTCAAAATATGCTCTGCTTAATTTCCTGTAGGATTTCTTTTTTTAAGAAGGTCCATATTTTCAGGCTTCTTTTCTGAAGTAGAGAGAATTGGAAAAAATATTTTACTCCAAACGTACTGATTGTGATTGAAATGTATTTAGACGTAATAATGTTATCAGTTAAGAATCGTTGCAACTTATTCAGACCAAAGTAATTATTCAATTTATGATGTGTTTAAGCAAATAAGCAGGAGCTACATGCGAAATTCATTAAAGGGAACAGATGTCTACTTTGATCATCTGCTGCCTAAACCTTATCTAGTTTTATTTTCATTAAAACTCTTAGCTTTACAGTTTTTATTGGCAGTGTATATTTCTTTATATGCATCTTTATAAATTAATTTCTTTTAAGATTTCCTGCTGTAAAGAAAAAGTTTATGACTGAGCTGAAAGAACTGCGGCAGAAAGAGCAAAGTCCATATGTAATTCAGAGCACCATCAGTCTCATCATGGGGGTCAAGTTCTTCCGAGTGAAAATGTATCCGGTCGAAGACTTTGAAGCTTCTTTTCAGTTCATGCAGGTACAACAGAATTTACTGTAAGAGTTCCTCAAATAGCTGGAAAGTCTCGTACTTCCCTCTATATACTGTTTTGTTGTTGTTTTTTTTCCATGTGTTCATATGCCTTCTTCATTCTTTTATTATCTTTCAGCCAACAAGTTTTGGAAATTGTTTTAACCGAGAAAGCTTTTTCAAAATCTATAACTCTAGAAACTGTTGCTCTCCTGTTTACAGGAGTGTGCCCAGTATTTCCTAGAAGTGAAGGATAAGGACATTAAACATGCCTTGGCTGGCGTCTTTGTGGAGATCCTGGTGCCTGTTGCTGCAGTAAGTTTCTTCATCATGTAGATGAAACAATATTTTTTTTCAGCCCACTGTTCACATGCTCTGGGAAATGCTACTACATATTTGCGTGTTCTTATCAAAAAGTATCATCTGAATACTTGAGGAGCTATAAAAAACACAAAAATCTTTTCCTTTTTAATGATGTGTTGTTGTTTCTATTTTAAATAAATCATGACTGACATATATCTGGCATATGCAGCTGCAGCATTTTGAGCCCATTCTTCTGCAGGGGTGACATTAATTGGGTAAAAAAAAATATACCAGTTCAAGAGGGGACCTAGAATTCGAACTGACTTCTTAGACATGTTAAAAGAGGAATGAATGAAGATCCATCTCTTTGTGTGGAGAACATCAAGTACTGGCCTGTTGGCAAAAGCAGGTATACTGCTTACCTGTCCTGAGTTCCATTGATTGTTGTTAAACACGTGTTTAGAGATGATGGATTTTTTTTGTTTGTTTGTTTGTTTGTTTTGTAATGAGCCTGTGCTAAAACAAAAACAAAAAAAAAAACAAAACTTAAAAAACATTTTTATGGAGTAACCTGGTCTTTCATTATATTCATTAGCCAACCTCATTCTTGCCACCCCATTAACACTATTATCTTTCTTTCTGGTCAGTGGTACTTTTTATGACAACTATTCAGTCCCCATATTTTGAGATCATTTCACATGATATTCATAGAAGTGCTATTACTTTTACTATAAAAGATAACTGTGATTTCTCCTTCAATGTTGCCTTTACTTGATAAAAGACAGTACTTTGTCTGTTCTTAAACATATTTTCCCACAACCCCCTTGTCTGTCTTCTAACATTGTTTTACAAAAAGGAAGCTAAGAACAGTAGGAATTAGGAAAAAACACCTTTTGGTTTCACATGTTATGTTTTTTTTGACAATGAATAGATGAGCTTAAAGTGAGACTGTGCTACGATGATAAGATTAATTTTTCTTTTGGATGGAGTTTGGTCATCTCACAACGGCTGATGTTTTCCTTATTGTAATTTCTGTTGTTTTTACACAAAAATCTTAATGTTAAACTACAGTTTTGATATTGCCTAGGCTGTGAAAAACGAAGTAAACGTACCGTGCCTGAGGAACTTTGTTGACAGCCTGTATGACTCAACTCTGGATCTGTCTTCAAGAAAGAAGCACTCGCTGGTTAGTAACAGAGAAACACTCACTGGTTGGTAACAGAGCTGGCAACAGACACCTACTGCTTGGTCTGTTTGCTTTTGAAGCCTTTGGTTTTAGCTGCACCTGCTGCACAGTGGCACTGACATATAGAGAGCAACACGTAGCTTGGTGTAATATTACACTGCTCAAAAAAATAAAAAAATAAAGGAAACACTCGAATAACACATATTAGATATGAATGAATGAAATATTCTCATTGAATACTTTGTTCTCTACAAAGCTGAATGTGTGTATAACAAAATCAAGCACAAATCAAAAATCGAAGTCAAATTTATTAACCAATGGAGGCCTGGATTTGGAGTCACTCACAAAATCAAAGTGGAAAAAAAAAACATCACAGGCTGATTCAACTTTTGATGTAATGTCCTTGAAACAGATCAAAATGAGTATTGTGTGTGGTCTCCACATGCCTGGGCAGCTCCTGATGAAATGGCAGATGGTCTTATGAGGGATGTCCTCCCAGACCTTGATTAAAGCGTCCGCCAACTCCATGACAGTCTGTGGTGCAACTCAATGTTGGTGGATGGATAGAGACATGATCGGATTCAGGTCTGGGGAACCGACGGGCCCAATCCATAGCTTCAGTACCTTCATCTTGCAGGAACTGCTGACACACTCAAGCAAATACATGAGGTCTAGCATTGTGAGCATTAGGAGGAACCCAGGCCAACTGCACCAGCATATGGTCTCACAAGGAATCTTAGGATCTTATTTCGACTAAGGGCAGTCATGCTACCTCTATTAAGCACGCGGGGGACTCATAGCAACATTTGGTTATACTGAAGGATGTTGTAGGCAGCAGATTGCTCTCCCTGGTGTCTCCAGACTCTGTCACATCTGTCATGTGTTCATTGTGAACCTGCTTTCATCTGTGAAGAGCACAGGCCACCAGTGATGAATTTGCCAACCTTGCTTTCTTTGTCAAATGCCAAGCATCCTGCAAGGTGTTGGACTGTGAGCACAGCCCCAATCTGTGGAGATTGGGCCCTCATACCATCCACATTGGGTTGGTTTCTAACAGTTTGTGCAGACACATGCATATTTGTGGCCTGCTGGTGGTCATTTTGCAGGGCTCTGGCAGTGCTACTCCTCTTCTGTGGCCTCTTCCATGTCTCCTGGTGTACTGGTCTTTCTCCTGGTAGCGCCTCCAGCCTCTGGACATTACGCTGACAGACACAGCAAACCTTCTTGCCACAGCTCGCATTGATGTGCCATCCTGGATGAGCAACTCTACCTGAGCCACTTGTGTGGAATGTAGAGTCCGTCTCATGCTGCCACAAATGTGAAAGCACCACCAACATTCAAAAGTGAACAAAACATCAGCCAGAAAGCATAGGTACTGAGAAGTGGTCTGTAGTCCTCACCTGCAGAACCATCCTTTATTGAGTGTCTAGTGCTAATTGCCAATAATTTACACTTGGTTTATATTCCAATTGCACAACAACATGTAAAACTGATTGTCAATCTGTGTTTCTTCCAAAGTGGACAGTTTGATTGTACAGAAATTCAATTTGATAGCAGTCCTACGTATTGTGTTGTTTATGTGTTCCCTTTGTTTTGTTGAGCGGTGTATTTCACAATGCGTTTGCACTATGAGTGATTTATTCAATTAATTTTCAAAATATTTTATTCATCTCAAAACGAGAGAGTATGAGAGTACATTTCGAAACCCAAACCTCTTCAGATATAATTCAAATGCACACAGAAAGACTGTTCTAATACAGCATGGTATTTGAAACATTTATTATAGAGGCAGTTATTCATACAGCAAAACAAAGAAAAAGCGTAATGTGATCATGAAAATCTAATTCAAAATGCATTAATGTAAGCGCAGTTCAGGGATGTACTTTTGCTTAAGTTCTTAAAACAAATCATTGTTTCCAAACTTTATTCCTGATGTTATAAGGTTTTGAGAGCTTTGTTTTGTTAAGTAAAGCAGTTTGTAAGAAGGCAGTACATGATATAAACCCAAGTCTAGCCTCTTTTTCTCCTTTTTTCCCTTTTTTTAGGCCTTTTATCCACTGGTCACCTGTCTGTTGTGTGTTAGTCAGAAGCAGTTCTTCCTTAACAGATGGCACGTCTTCCTCAATAACTGCCTTTCAAATCTCAAGGTAAGATCTTGTCAGTTCTAAGGTTATTCTTATATAATGGAGATCTTAATAGGAATTAGGAATTAGGATTAGAATAATTAGGAATTAGGAATAATTTGTGACTATATAGTATGAGTATAAAGTCCATGCAAATTTTTTGCTCGGGTTTTCACAGCAACTTTTTTTTTCTCATTTTACAGAGTAGAGATCCTAAAATGGCTCGGATTGCTCTGGAGTCCCTGTATCGTCTCTTGTGGGTTTACATGATCAGAATAAAGTGTGAAAGCAATACTGCAACCCAAGGGTAAATGTATAAACCATCCTTTTTTGTAAATCTATCTTATTTAGTATCAGTGCCAACATTATTTAAATATTTTACGAGATATGCATGCCTCAGCACTCAGATATTCCATATCAATGATGAAATTTTCTAGTAGCAAAGAATTTATTGTGCCTATTAAATAAGCATTCATAGCCTACCAAAAGGAAGAAACATCCCAAAAGACTCACGGCTATATATCTGTCAAAGGAATTCTATAAAGTAGGTACTGACTCACAGGTGCCAAATACTAATGAATGACACAAATAACAAAACGTTAATAAATAAATCGATGTATTCCTTTTATTCCACTTTGTAGTTATAGAATACCCATCTATCACATTAAATTCAGAAACATGGTTGTTTTGATCTGAAAAAGTTGAATTGTTCAAATGATTAAAATGCTGTCACCAATTTTAGGTTGAAAAAATGGAAACCTTCATGATTTTTAGGTGCTGAAAGTTTTTTTAATACACCCTTTTTATAAAACATGTTTTTTTCACCCCATTGCTGTTCTAATAAACCAACTTTTTCTGTGTTTGCAGTCGTTTGAACACCATCGTTACAACACTTTTCCCTAAAGGGTCTCGCAGTGTGGTTCCCAGAGACATGCCTCTCAATATATTCGTGAAAATCATTCAGTTTATTGCTCAGGTAAATCTGTCACCAGATGTTAAGCTGATTAACACTAAAATTTGGATCTGTGAAATAAGGATTTTTTTCTACCATTTCCATGCAGGAAAGATTGGATTTTGCAATGAAAGAAATAATCTTTGATCTTCTCGGTGTTGGAAAACCTGCAAAGGCTTTCAGTCTTATTCCTGAGGTATGTTATCTACTTTGTCATTGAAACTGAATTTTATAACGAGATGTTTAAAACTTTTGTTTCCACCTTTACAAGGTGGATATTGCTAAATGTTGGAGTAAATTACTTAAGACACTATTACGAAGTCGGTTTTGTTCAAGTGATTACTACTCTGTCCATTGGTGTTTGGTTTTTTCTTGTAGTTTCCAATAATTTGTTTTCTTTTTCACTCCAGAGGATGAATATTGGTCTAAGAGCATTCCTGGTCATAGCTGACAAACTGCAGCAGAAAGATGGGGAGCCTCCCATGCCAAACACCGGTAGCTCATTGCCCTCTGGTAACACTCTCAGAGTGAAGAAGACATACCTGAGCAAAACGCTGACAGACGAAGAGGCCAAAATCATCGGTGAGATAGACAAACTATGGTTACAAATGTTAAAAATTTAGAATTTCATCTGGACTTTTTATCTATGTTGACCAGAAATGTCAAAACTTGGAAACACAAAATGTTTCTGAATATCAGGAAGTGATGCATTACTTCATGCAAGGCCCTTCTTACTTGTTTAGCTCTTAGCTAAAAAAATCTAAATTTACACTTATCAGGGTTGGATTCGATTAATTTTGCTTCAGTATTTCTTTTCTTTCCCTAAATAAATGTAAATGTAAATTTGTACATATTAACAGTATGTGTACAAATGCCGATGAGTTCAATTTTAAGCATATTGATAAGAAAAAGTATTTTCTACCTTTAGATTGCACCAAAAGCATTACAAAGGTATTCCAATAGCTTCTTCTACCTCATTTTGTTCACAAAATAATGGTTTTCCACTATCCTCCCAGTTACCCTAATACATTTGGAAGAGGGCATATTGGATTTCATCAATCTCCCCTGTTTGTTTCTTTGTTTGATGCATATCAATAAATAAACTCTACTGAAACAAATTAGTAGATTAGTAATGACCACAAGATGTCCATTCTGACATGGTTGTCAAGAAATAAAATGCTACTCACTGCATTATCCATGTTTTAAATATTTTTTTATTTTGAAAATGTAATCATTCAAAGTTATTATTTAGTGGGGAAATTTTATTTGCTTTAAATCCAGGGGGAAAAGAAAAAAATCTAATTATTTATATATTTATATGCATATTATTTATATTTATAGAAAAAAAATCTAATTATTTATTTGATATGAAAGGTCAGTGTTTTTTGTCTACTAAAATTAAATTAAGATTTGCAACTATAATTTAATTTTCTGCTCTCTGATTTTCATATATCCATTTATAAAGGTGAAAGACAAATTTATTTATTTATTTTTTTAAATGTTTTCCCTATTTTTTTCTTTTCCTAAAATTCTCCAAACTTAAGACATTTTTTTGTTTTCTTAGAATAAAATCTTCTAAACTGATAATATTTTACTAACTTCCCTCTTCTGCAGGGATGTCCCAGTATTATGTTCATGTGCGGAAAGCACTGGACAGCATCCTAAGACACCTTGATAAGGAGGTGGGGCGTTGCATGATGATGACAAACGCTCAGATGTTAAATAAGGAGCCTGAAGACATGATCACGTAAGAAATCACATTATATTTTATGACAGCATCATAAACTAATAGTCCATAATTACTTATTTTATTTTTCTTAAGGTATAAGAGTGGTTGGATCAGTTTTGAAGAAAAAAGAAAATTAAAACCAGTCTAATATTTTAAATGTGATTTTTCAGAGGTGAAAGGAAGCCTAAGATAGACTTGTTTAGGACGTGTGTCGCTGCTATCCCTCGTATCCTGCCTGATGGGATGTCTAAAACTGAGCTCATCGACTTGCTCTCTCGGTAAGCCACGTATCTTTAAAAAATTCTTTTTGTAAAAATAGCACAGAGAATTTTCATTTACCTAATCTGGGGTTTTATTACAATGAGCCATCTAATGTTAAACACACAATGCAGATCCATACTGTATGTCCAAATGGTTGTTTTACAAATAACTGGAGAAAAAAAAAAATCCTGTTGTACTTCTTTTGGTTACAGAATGCTTTGTTGTCTTCCATGAGCAATACTTTTCAAATCAGGGAACTTTCTCTGTTTGATTTCCCTGTTGGATTTCTGCATGTCAGATGTTAAACTTGCTGCTGTCTTTCAGCCAGGTTCAATTTAAAATTGATTAAACTAGAAAAAGTTGAATTTCCTAACGAAATGTAATGTGAATGCTTGTACACTAAACTGTAAGCTGAAAAAACAGCAGAAAAGAGCAGACATTGAAAGCAGAACCTAAATGGTATGAAGTAGAAGAAATGCTTAACTTTCCTATCAAATAGTTGAAGCCAACAGTTATGAATTAGCAACAAAGGGTTAGGGTTAGGAAGAAAAGCTTAATGCCCATCCAGAACAAGAGCAGGATCAAGCCAAACCAGATAATATAGGCTGAAGTGCACTGTTTAGCTGGAAGCTGAAAAGAAGGAAAACACTTGCTGAAACATTACAAATTGCCAGAGAAAGAATGTGGAGTTGCTTTCCTGATACAGCAGAGAGCGATCATAAAAATAGAGTCAGATGAAAACAGCCAGACAGAAGAAGACATAAACACAAAAGGTTGAATACTGAGTGTGTGACAATATCAAGAATTGGCATAACTGCTGGAAATAAATAACAAAAGCATCAGTAGAAAGAAGAAGAAAAAACTTTAAGCTTAAGAAGCTTCACAATTTAAAGCCACCAACCCTACATTCAAGGCAGTTCACAAGAAGCAGAGAGAGGGCAGAGAGGGGCTTATAGAAAGACAGCTAATAGTTAATAATAAAAATATGTGAGCAAAATTAATGAAATGATGCACTAAGTGTTCCTTCATTTGTTGATATATAAAACAATTCCAAAAGTTGTGAAAAAAGTAAGAAAGTCTTGTCAATAAATAAACTGAAGACACAATATTTAGAAACAAACTGCTTTAGAGGCTTAGGTAAAAGTGTTCCAAAGTAGAAGAAATTAAAAATCTGTAAAAATTGTTAAAAAGTTTGAAGCTTCATTGAAGCAAAACTATAAAAGATAGAAAAAAGCTGAGTTAAACAGTAATAGCCAAAGGTTACGGAAACGTTTTAAAAGTTAAATGGTGTTTCTAGCCGAAAGTATGCAGAAGTGGTTGTAGGCAAAGCAGCTGAATTTTTTGTGGAAATTTTGATGTTTTCCATTCATTGATACTGGAGTAAAAGGAGCAGATAAAGATTAATAATTAAAAAATTTTAAAGGGTATGAATGCCAAAAGATATGTCAGGAATGTCCTTAATAAGCGGAATAGTTCAAAAGTTGAATGGTTTAAATAGCACAAAGTATGAAGGAGTAGTTAGTAACCAAAAAGTGTACAGAAGCAACTGGAAAAAGAAGTGGATCTCGATATTGTTAATGCTTTGCAAGCATTTACACAATGATCCAACTTAATTAAGAACTTTTGGATTTTTTTTCTTGTTTTCCAGGTTGACAATCCACATGGATGATGAGCTTCGCCTCATAGCCCAGAACTCCCTGCAAAGTCTGCTGGTGGATTTTAATGACTGGCGTGACGATGTTTTGTTTGGATTTACTAATTTTCTCTTGCGTGAAGTCCAAGACACCCACCAGGGGTTGTTAGATATGTCCCTTAAATTATTGCTGCAGCTTCTCACACAGTGGAGAATAACACTGGGGTCTCCAGGAAAGAGCCATGACTTCTCTAAGCTTCACACTATTGAGGTGATTTGTAGTTTTTGCATTGAACAAAGAGGTTAACTTCCTTTTCTGATGTTGATGCTTGACTTTGCTCCTGTTATATATATTTTGAATACTATTTTTTATTAAATGGAATGAGTTAACTTTGGTTTTAATTGTTACAGTCTCTTAATTCTTGCTCGGGTCATAAAACACCAGCGGACAGAGGTCCTCACTCTACTGTGTTGCATGCTGTGGAGGGACTGGCACTCGTACTGCTCTGCTCCTGCCAGCTGAGCACCCGCAGAGTCGCCATTGCAATACTTAAAGAGATACGAAGTCTCTATGTGACCATAGGACAGTCGGAGGTAATTCAAAGATAAATCCAAACTGCACAGGAAGAGGATAAAATGTAGTGGTAGTTATGTTATTTTTTTGTCTTGAGATTCTGGTTTTATGGTTTATAAACTGCAGGATGATGAAAAGCCAATGATAGAGATCATGGATCAACTCAGCCCTGTTATCATGGAGAATTTTATCACCGTAGCTGTCTCTGATACAGTAAGTTCTTCCTGCACCTCAACTTTTCTTTTCACCAACGTAATTTCAGGTCATCAGTTTGGAAACTGCTATGTTTTACTAAAACTAGATGATTTATTTGCTTAGTCACATGTCCTTCTGAACCATTTATGTTCAAGCTAGCTGAACGAATAATGTGTGTAGTATTTGATACTAGAAACTGGGTATGTAAACTATACCTTATGCAGTCTCATTGACTCTGATGAGCTTCGCTCAGCCTTCCTGTTATCTGCTTTAAGTCTTGCATTCTCTTATAAACTACTCGATATCATAGAAAACACTGCTTCTTTTTACAGAGGTTCTTCCAAGTCTTCCCTTCCTTGCACTTACTTTTAAACATGATCTATAACAGGAATAAATAAACTGCAACACTGAAGATTGCTGTTGTCAACTATTTCCATTGTCTGAATCGCACAGTTTTGTTATATGAATGATATAAACATTTTGATCATTTATCTGCATTGACCAATCATTTGTCAAGCCAACCAGTATATGCTTGTTCACTCCTGACCTTTGCCCCTGACGTTTCACTTGAATGTTGCAGGCAACACTTCCAGTTGGCCACCACGTGGACCTTCAGTGCCTCATGGAGTGGAATGCCTCGCTTGTCAACAGCCAGTATGACATCATGAGCCCCTCACACGTGTGGCTCCTCGCCCAGTCTGTGAAGGACCCCTGGGTGCTGTGTGTGTACAGCCTCCTTCGGCAGGACAACCTTCCAAAGCACTGCCCCACAGCTCTCAGCTATGCCTGGCCCTACGCCTTCACTCGACTGCAGATGCTCATGCCCCTGGTGGACCCCAAGTAAGAGTCCTCAATCTTGGCTTTAAATTCAGAAAGTACAAAAAAACACTCATCTCAATCATTTTCTGTTTTGAAATATAACCCTTGCATTGTCCTGTAATACATATAACTGGCATCAGTTCCCACCAACTAATTTTGATTTACCCTTAAAAAAAATCAACAGCAGTCCAGTGAATGCAAAGAAGACTGTCCCCTCTGGGGAGAACCATGTAACATTATGGAGAAACTACCTGATTCTTTGCTTTGGCGTGGCCAAGCCCAGTATCATGAGCCCAGGCCATCTGAGAGCATCGACACCTGAGATCATGACTTCTACACCTGACAGCACTGTCAGCCACGATAATAAGGTAGCTGTACCTGCATCATTATGCCTTAATAATTCCCTCAGTGCCCTAAGTTCAAGGATCATGTGTTCATATTAAGCTTGTTGACATTCACACTCACTGTATTGAATTACACTGCTGATGTTTCACAGGGGTAAAACAGGAAGCTGATGCATTCTTAACTATGTGTTTATCTCAGTTTAGCTTCAACTAATTAGTCTTTCCCAAGCTGCATGTGAGATTTTAATTGTGTTACCTAACAATGGCTGGTTTGATGTTTCAGGTTATTGGAAGCCCATCTGTGGCTTGGCTTCTAAAGCAGCTGGTCCCACTGATGAGAACAGAGAGCCTTGAGCTGACGGAGTCATTAGTTCTGGGGTTTGGTCGGACAAATTTATTAGTATTCAGGTAAATCAAAGACCCGTGTGTTATATTTGTATCTTCTTACTAATTGCACTTGGAAATTCAAATGTTCAGAATTTGATGGATAATTTTAAAACGTCTTGTTTGAAGTAAGATTAAAAAATTGTGACTGTTCTCATCTGTAAATTAGTGCTAGCATGATGTTAAAACAAAGATAAACTGATTATGAATTTCACATTTGTACTGATTTTAGCATTTAATTTTGATTAGCGTGGCCAATGCTGGGAGAGTGAACATTAACAAACCACCTTGACTGCTGTTGGTACTAGCAGCAGTTGAGTCTGTTCTGTCTTTGTGCCTCAGGATGGCTGTGGCTATAATTGGCCTTACCCCCAGTATGTGAATGGGTGAATATAGTGCTAAGTAAGCCATTTGGGGTCCTCAAACGTAATAGATGATAAATGATAATTGTATAGCATCATTTCAATGCAGTGGACTCTAAAGGACTTTACATTACATTTAGTCATTCACATAGCTGGTGGTTAGCTACGTTGTTGCCACAACTGCCCTGGGACAGAAGTGAGCCTGGTTTATAAAGAGCATCAGGCTGTAGTAGGTAATGCGGTTTAAGTGTTTTGCCCAAGGACACAAGGACTATGACGGATGGAGCTGAGGTTCAAACAAACAACTTTACTGTTGCAGCACAAACTATACAAGTGCAGGTTTTTTACTTTATAACCCAAAGTTGTACACAAAGGACGTCCAGAATTTCCAAATGGATAAAGTTTTAAAGCAGACAAGTACCAAAAGGTTTAAAAGATGCAGAACAATTTTGCCATGCTCTTTTAAGCCTTCCTGTTATTGTAAAGGATTTGTTTTTCATTAACTGAGAGAATGAAAGTGCTGATAAATAGTTTTAATTTTCAATAGCTTTTTGCGTCTTTTTGTAACTTTGGTCTTCATTTAAATACCTTTCTAACACTGAAAACAGCTAATATAAAGTCTTTTTCACTATCACGTATCATTATGTATGCATGTTTTTGAGTTTCTAGCCTTTCTGTCACCAGTCGGAACCAGTTAAGGAAAAAACAGTCAATAGAAAATTTTTCGTTGCACATTTAATCAAAGGCTATTAGTGCCTTTTCGATTAATTTTAAAGTAAACTGATAAAAATGGAAGGGGGGTCAGCCCTTTAATTGAAATCTACACTGACCTACATTTTTTATGGATTTAAATTGGACTCAAACAGAGGATTAAGCATGAATGACGCTTTATAACCATTAAAATGTGTATCGCATTTTTTCCTAGAGCTTATATTTTCAAGCTGAAATTCCTTTCTGAGTAAAAGACAGAAATATCTTGAAGATAATTGTATGTCTTTTTAACACAGGGAGCTTGTGGAGGAGTTGCATCCACTCATGAAAGAAGCATTAGAAAGAAGACCTGAGGTTTGTTAGTCATAATGTTCAGCCAGTGTGTTCATATTTCTCAGTCGAGAGCTTTTTTTATGAAATAATCTGCAGTGCTCATGCATTATAACTTTTATTAACCTTAAAGTTATATTTATACATGACCTTTGACAGAACAAGAAGCGGCGTGAGAGGCGAGACTTGCTGAGGCTCCAGTTGCTTCGCATCTTTGAGCTTTTGGCTGATGCTGGTGTTATCAGTGACAGGTTTGTGTGGCTGCAGCTGAAACTTGTTTTCCATTGAGCCATGTTTAAAAAAACTAAACAGCAATAAACCATGACGACTGTTTGTGAGAGGTCCTCAGTAAGTATGTATCTGTTTATTCTCTAATCCTGCAGCACAAATGGAGCACTGGAACGCGACACCCTTGCCCTCGGCGCTCTGTTCCTGGAATATGTCGATCTAACTCGAATGCTTCTTGAAGGTGAAAATGATAAAGAGGCAGAGATCCTAAAGGATATCCGTGCACACTTTAGTGCAATGGTGGCCAACTTCATCCAATGTGTACCAGGTATTATTACACTTTCTTTCAAAATATAGGGCATTGCACCTCTGGCCTCATTGAAACTCTTTGTCGTCAGTCCCATTATTCATATAACTATTCAGCTCAGGCCAAAGGTACACACAATACTCTAATCTTAGCACTGCAATGACTTGGACTCTGTTGGGAGTACATCCAAAAATAGAACAGCTTTAAGACACCGTGAGGCAAAAGCAGGTGATGACTCATGGGTTGCCTTGGATGTGGCTCTCAAAGGGATTGTAATAGCTAGTGAAAGCAGTCTAACATCTCTCTATAATAAAAAACTCCTACAACATCATTTTGTCGTGGTGCATGGGTTTTCTGTGCTGACTCTGCGCCTTCTTAATATCTACAACTACAGCTGATTGTTTCTTGTTTTTTTTTTCTTTTAGTGCACCAAAGGCGCTTCCTGTTTCCACAACAGAGCCTTCGGCATCACCTTTTTATCCTCTTCAGCCAGTGGGCAGGCCCCTTTAGCATCATGTTCACCCCTCTGGACCGCTACAGTGACAGAAATCATCAGATAACAAGATATCAGTATTGTGCATTGAAGGTAGAAGATGTTTTACCTTTCAGCCTGATTTGTTTTGTGATATTGTGCTGTTTATAAAGTTTGATGACAACAAAAATTAAAGAAAAAAAAATCTCTATGGTGTTTTTAGGTCAGAATGAAGGAATATGTTTAAACAGTGAGCTAAGTTTGTCAGTGTCGTGCTTGTTTCTCCAGGCCATGTCTGCTGTGCTCTGCTGTGGTCCTGTCTTTGATAACGTTGGCCTTTCTCAAGATGGATATCTCTACAAGTGGCTGGATAACATACTGGCCTGCCAGGATCAGAGGGTCTGTAGCCAACGCTTAACCACTGTGGTGCATTTAAAAAAAGAGCTGACCCACCACATTTTTAAAAGGCTAGCTCTTCTTTTTTGCCAATTTTATACACAAATCTTGGATAGGAGTGAGGAATTTCTGCCTGTCTGTATCACCCTAAAAGCATGTAAAAACCACAGTATTTTTTGGTTTGCTTTCTTTACAAAATGTGTTGTATACCATGAACAACAAGTCAACACTAGTTGTTGACATGCAGTGTAATTATATATTTTTTAATCATCTTCTCTCTGGTTTGAGCTCAGGTCCATCAGCTCGGCTGTGAAGTTGTCATCTTGCTATTGGATCTAAACTCTGACCAAGTTAACCTTTTCAACTGGGCCGTGGATCGCTGCTACACTGGCTCCTACAGGCTTGCGTCTGGTTGCTTCAAAGCAATTGCAACAGTTTTAGCCAGCAGGTATTAACAATTTAAAACTTTGTTATCAATTGTTTGGATTATCTGAGATATTTAGACAAACTGTATGCAGTGTACAACCTCTACTAATATAACCCTAGTGAATTTCAGTTTTATTGCAACAGCTTTTTTTTATCTCTAAGAAACTCTAAATCAAAGATAACGGAAAAAAATCTAAAAAAATTGTGAAGCATATTTAATTTTGAGCTCTTCTCTTTGTTCTTTTAAGCAAAAACTACCCATGTGACATTGTTACGCTGCTGAATCTGGTGCTCTTTGAGGCATCAAGCACCAACAGGGAACTATATGAGATTGCAATTCAGCTAATGCAGGTGAGAAACACAACAACTACTAGTTAAGTGCAAATTGTTTGAAAGTTAACATGTCTGATTTTTTTTAACTAGTTTTGAGGTGTAGCTTTGAAGTCCTTTCTATTGTTCATTTATTTCTGTTGAATCAGTCAGACTAAACATCTTTACTAGAACGCTTTTTCCTAAAGAATAATTAGAAATATGTATTTAGAAGTTTTCTTTTCTCTCTGTTTTACAGATTCTTGAAGATAAATTATTCATGTACTCTAAGAAGATTGCAGAGCTAAAGCCAAGCAACATCCTGTATGGCACCCATGGTCCATTGCCTCTTCTCTACAGTCTATCACTCCCACAACTCTCTGCTCAGCTAGCCAAGATGTATCCAGAGCTCACACTTCCCTTGTTTTCAGGTAGCCAATGCACTATAGCAGCTAGACGGTACAAGCACAAAATTCAAAGTTTAAAAAGAGATCTGCTCTTCAAATGATACCAAAAGAGAACATGGAAATTAAATTAATGGCCTAAGCCATCTTGAGCAAGTGTAATATAATAATTATTAAGCATTTCATGTTATAAATGTGTGGTAAGTTGCAGAGGTGGGTGATTGAACAGCTGAAATCTTTACTTTCTAAATTCTTCTCAGGGGGGCAGTTAGAAGGCGGATCTGAGAGGGACAGAGGGTGTATTGGTGATTCTGTGCGTAACAGGAAAACTTAGGTTTTGTCTGTCAATGTCAATCAGTCAGAAAAGTAATTTTGTAATGTAATGGAGAAGTTTAGCTAGGGAAATAGGGACCATTTTCATCTATATTGCAATGAAATCTTATATTAAATTATCACAACGTATTTCACAAAGGAAGGAAATAAATAGTGAAACTGGATGACTGTAAATTATAGTTAAATGAATAATGTTGTTGAGAATTTGCCAAAAGTGATAGGAATTGAATGAGTTTTGGATATGTCTTTGATAAAGCAGAAAATAATCCTCACTGTACGAGTTGCCAGGTTGAGAAGGATAAGAGTTACGTATATGGGGAGGTTGGTAGAAGATCTGAAGTAGAACTTTTATCTCTGCTCTGAAAGGAGTGGAAACAAGACCAAAAGTGTTCATAGAGATGTTGGACAAACAGGTTTAAATCTGGAACACAAATATTTTTCTTCAAAAATCTTTGAAAAAACAAGACTTCTTTACTGTTTATATTAACACTTTGATTGATGAGAATTATGGTGAAACTGAGAATATCTTATCTTCAAATGTCCAAGTGCAAATACCACAGGTTCCATCGATGTAACGCTGATGTTTTTACTGGCGTTCTTCTTATTACAGAGGTCAGCCAGAGGTTTCCAACCACTCATTCGTATGGCAGGCAGATCATGCTAACCTACCTCCTTCCCTGGCTTGGTAACATTGAGCTGGTGGATAACGGTTTGCTGCTTCCTGTCTTAACACCAACAATCCCCAGTTATGAATCCTCGTGTCAGCTGACCAGCACAGATTCCTCACACTCACTAAAAGGCACTGGCTGGGGATCTCTACAAGCCACATCTATGGTTCTCAATAACCTAATGTTCATGACAGCCAAGGTACACACTGTTCCAATGTTTAATATTAAGCTGAGATGGTAAGCTATTAATATTGTAATATTTCATTGTTTTTCTTGTTTTTGTCCTAGTATGGAGATGATCTACCTGGGCCAGAGATGGAAAATGTCTGGAATGCTTTGGTCAGCAATGAGAAATGGAGCAACAATCTGAGAACCACCCTGCAGTTCATTATCAGCCTGTGTGGTGTCAGCAGTGACACCACCCTTCTCCCATACGTAAGAGCTTCAGTTCTGTTGGAAAATATCAGAAACCTCTCTTTTTTTTTAAGTCTGCTGAATGATCTCTTCTTTATGTGTCCAGATCAAGAAGGTGGTCATCTATCTTTGCCGAAATAACACAATGCAAACCATGGATGAGTTATTATTTGAGTTGCAGCAAACAGATCCTGTCAACCCTGTGGTGCAACACTGTGACAGCCCTCCTTTCTATCGCCTCACTGCCGCAAGCAAAACCTCTGCTGTGGCTTCAGGTCCTTTTCTTTATTTTTCCACTCCACATAATGTTAAAAAAAATCATCCTTCCCTTTAAATGTATTATCTAATTCTGAGCAGATGGTGTAAAACAAGATATTATACATTTCATATATTATTTCAGTAATTTAAACTAACTTTTCTTAAGGTGAAATGGTCCATAAACTCAACAGCAAAATAAAAAAAATCCTTGTTTAGGATTATGGAAAGGGAACTTGAATTGAAGTAAAGGTTTAAATAATTTCTTAGAGTCCACAAACAGTGTGTTTAACTGATAACTTTGTTGATTACATATTAATTTACAGATTTTTAGTTACTTATAAACCAAAATATTATTTAACTGAACTAAAAGTCATTTGTTGTTAATTAGGACCCCGTTGGACATTTTATGTTAGTCTGTGCATCATGGAGAAAACAAATGTTGAGCAGTTATGAACTGGATGAGTTTAAAATATAATTTTAAATATTTTTTCTAGAGCAAATTTTGAAGATGTGTACAAAAAAATAATAAAAATTAAAGGGTTACAAAGATTGTCCAAAAATTGTCCCTTCATGAAGTCTAATCTAGCTAGAATTGCTCATACTTTTTGATGGGAAAATCTCATCACATTTTTAAATGGTCCAGCATATCTATTTTATTGCCAGTCATTGTAAATTGCTTGCTTTGGACATATTCCCAGTGTTAACTGTCTGGTAGATGTAATTCCTTGAGCTTATTATAAAAAATGTCCACTGATGCTTCTTACCTCAGGGACCACATCAAGCAGCAACACTATTGTAGCTGGCCAGGAAAACTTTCCTGAGACGGATGATATCAAGTCCATAAAAGAGAGTGAAGAGAGGTGAAGTTTCTATTGATGTCTTAAATCATGTGTTAAGAGATAATAGCATCATTGGCTTGACTTAAGTTGGTTATACATTTCCTTTTTTTTTGGTTTCAGACTTAGTCACGTTATGAGAGCACACAATCGACTGGAGTCACGTTACAGCAACAGTTCAGGAGGATCTTATGATGAAGAAAAAAGTGAGTGTACATCTGAATAAATCACATCTTTCTCATGAACTGGTTGGTGTGAATCACACAATCTGGCAAGAAAGAAGGCTCTATGATACAACTGAGAATGGATGAGCAGTTTGCAGAAGCCTTGAGGTTTTAAAAGGCTTCTGTGGCTCCATTCAGTGGAATACAGGGAGCGAAGCCGAGGGCCTCCTTGTTACTATAACTGGCCCAGAACAAACTGGTCTTGCAACTTCTGATCTAAAATGAAATAAACAAAAATGAAATGAAAGAACTGAGAATAAAGGGAATTCTTACTGTCTATTGTAACATTCAAATGATCAGGATGTTTTGTTACCAATACTGAAATGCTGCTTATTTCAAACATGTGGTGGATTCTGAAATAATATCCTGTGACTCCTCAGGTGAACCTCTGCCACCTTATGTGGATTGGCTGACGTTTGTTATTGAAACAAATAAGCCTCACGCTCTGCCAATGCCACTTAATGGAGGATGCTGGGCTCCACTGGTGGATTATTTACCAGAAACCCTTACTCCCAGAGGACCTTTGCACAGGTAAGTCTGTCACATAATAACATTTATTTATCTTTCTCTCTTCAACTGTTTGCACAGTTTTTTTTATGATGTAGAAGAAGTTTCCACATGTTTGAATACGTTTCAAAATATATTTTTTTTATATTTTGTGTTTACTGTAGGTGTAATATTGCAGTCATCTTTATGACAGAGCTGGTTGTTGACCACGGGGTGCGAGAGGACTGGACCTTACATCTGCCTTTAATCCTCCATGCTCTGTTATTGGGTAAATTATCTTGACTATTATATTGTAAACATGTGAACTTCTTGCACATTTTTCGCATTTTCTCACACCACAATCACAAAATGTTTCTATTTTGTTTAGATCGATAGTGCTAACACAAGGTAGTAGTTTATTTTTCATAGGGAAAATAAAATCATTTTTTTCTTATTATTTTTCTCAAATAATAACTCTAGCAATCTATGCTTTTGATTTGAGCATTTGTTTGTACTACCACCTCTCCTAGTGAATGAAATATTTACACACTATTTTTTTCCGATAAAACTTAAGCTGAATCAGAATGAAGCAGTTCCATGAACACCTAAGATCTGTAAACTATTTTCAATTGAATTTTTGAGTTAACTTTGCTTGTGTCATTTACCTCAAACATACTTTAATTTAAACCATTTCATTGTAGCTCTGGTATTATCGTTAGGGTTGTTGTCCTACTGGAAGTTGGACCTTTATCTCAGTCTTAAGGTCTTAGTCTCCAGGATCATCTTGTATTTAGCTCTGACCAGCTTCACTGTCCTTATGAAAATTTTATGTTCTGGCAAAGAGCAAAAATATTATCGACCAGAATACATTTTCCTGCTTGTTTGCTGTGTTTCTACTAGGCCTGTATAAACCTGTAAACATAACTTATTGGTTTTAAGGTGGTATTTATCAAAGGCCAGACTTGAGGAATCATGAGTGTTAGGCATCTTGTTGACGACGTCTTGCACTGGTTTTCTTTTACAGTAGATGGTAAAGGGTTTAAACAAAAGTAAATCAACCTTTTGAAAACCAAGCATTACTTTGTGTTAGTCTCTCATATAAAAATCTTAAGAAGACATATTTGAAGCTTCTGATTACCACACTTAGCAAATGTAGGGGAAATTTGACTATTATTAAAATTGCAAGACATTGCTGAAGAGCTCCCTAACATAACTGATCTCTGTATTTACGTTCCAGGCCTGGATCATTATCGCCCAGAGGTTTTTGAGCACAGCAAACGCCTCCTCCTTCACCTCCTTATCACATTGTTTGGTAACAACAATTTTCACGCCGTTGCATCAGTTTTACTGCAGACGCGGGAAGTTAATGTCTCCAAGACCCTCACTTGCAAATCCAGCCTTCAGATGGAATATACACCTACAGGTAGAAATATCCGTCCAATAGCTCTAGTCACCTTTACTCAACTTTCTCAGCTATGAGCATGTTCAACTCCACTGGAAGGCAGAAGTAGAACTTGAATTCAAGCAGGCTTGAATTTGTCATGTGGCTTTTCCCTCTGGCTTTTATAAACATGGACATCAGGGGAGGATGGCTTGCATTCCTTGAAGACAATAGACAAGTTTCTTATCTTAGGGAAAAAAAAACTATTTGGACACAGTGCCAAAAACAATGCTGAGTCCATAGGACATCAAAGGTCTTGATTAAAGCATTCCATGTGGCTATTTATATCCCCTGGTTGAAATGTGAGTCATCTGCTTGGACTTCAATTGGTTCAAGCCTTGCTAATAGTTTGTTTTCAAAATGTCTAGACATTGTGAACTTCCTTTGCAAATTTACTGAGAATTTTCTTCTCCAGATTTGTTTGCGAAAGAAATGCATTTTTAATGAAAAACATTTCATTCAGGCGACTATAGGTAATTAAATCCAGTGAGTGAACAAAACTTATTGGTAAAATGTTCCAAATGAGGCTGAATGTATCCTTGCTGATCAGTGCTGCCTGTCCAATAATATACAATCAATGAAATCAACAAACAAAAGACTGTTTGAAGTGAAAAAAAATATTATCAATCAGTTTATGTATATGAGTTTATCTTCTGCTTGTTTTTAGGTGGCTGTGACTTCTTGCGGGAGTGTCAGGCGTCTCCAGTGCCGGACTCTGGTCTGAGCTCTTCTTCCACGTCCTCCAGCTTGAGTCTGGGAAGCAGCAGCAGCAGCAACCTGCCAGAGATCACACAGGACATGGAGGAGTTTGTGAGCTCCTGCAAAATCAATGAGAAAAGCAATAAGCTAATCGAGTTTTTGATAACAAGGTAACTAGCATGATGTATTATTCCTCCTTGTATTTAAGTAACCATAAACGTATTACTGGCAAAGTCATGCTGTACAGGCAAGACTTGGCCTCATCATGTTTCTAGATCTAGGTCTCCATCTAGTGGTGTTGATTATTTAGTGCACTTTTTATGTGTCCATTATTTCTAAGTTAAACAAGCTGTATCACCTTTGGAGCAGTTCAAGAAACAGTGCTTTACATCTACATTTTACGCCTATGTTTTTTTAGTAAAGTGCATTTAGTGAGTGTTGACTACAAATACAATGATGTTAATGCAGAGAAAAAATATTTTCTTTTTTTTATAGAACATTTTTATTTTTTTTATGTTTTTTTTTTGTTTTGAAAATGGTTGCCTTAAATCCCACACACAGGGTGATATTGCATGAATTGTGAATGGATTTACAAATATCACCCATCTGGTCCACCAACACAGCAAGTTGATTCTAACTGACGCTCTTAAAAATCTTTTTAGTTTGAGATTTTGTCTGACATCTAATTCTTGTTCAAATGAAAATACATGGTACAACTTAATGTGTTTCTCTTTTACCTTTTATTTTAAGAATCAAAATCTACCAGTAACTTTTGATCAAAGCATAGCTCAGCAGAAAATTATACTTTTTTATATACATTTTTTGTAGGGCAAAAGAATAGAAAACAACTGACCTTCAGAATTTTTTTAATTTAACACATTTTTATGCCTTGCTAGGAAGACCCTGTTTTATGTTTCAATTTGCACTTCTTGTAGCTTGAGTTTCCAGAAGTCTAAACTCCACTGTTTTATAAAAAAAAAAAAATCTTTGTAACAAAAAATGTCTTGTATTTTAAAGACCATATGGACCATTGTGGAGTCATGAAGACATTTCCCCAAAGAACCCATTTTCTAAAAGCACTGGACAAATGACAACATTTTTGAGGCATGTGGTTTCTGTTTTTAAGGAGCACAAGTCAGGTAATTGAGTCTTAATCATTTTTCATATATGTGTATAAGTATGACTTGGCAGCAGATTTACTCTTCCTGTTCTCTGTCCTGGTTTTAGATAACTTTTTGGAGCAGCAGCTGAGTGAAGTGGCGCTGCAGACGGCTCTATGTAGTTCATCTCGACACTATGCCAGTCGGTCCTTTCAGGTGTTTCGAGCACTTCGTCAACCCATTTCCGCTAACGCAGTGTCCGACCTGCTGTCGAGGCTGGTGGAAGTCATCGGTGAACATGGAGAAGAAGTTCAAGTAAGTATCTGCACATATAGTATGTGGTAAATTATTTTTTTTCTAATTTAGAATAGGCTAGAAAAGATTGAAGAGTCTGGAAATTTGAGTCTGGAAAAGTGTTGAACTGTTAAAACAGTTTGTGTTTGGCAGTGATTTCTGTCTGTTTCTCACAGGGCTACGTAATGGAGGTATTACTCACTTTGGAATCTGTTGTGGACAACTTGGCTGACTGCCTGAAAAACAATGACCTCATGGCTTTCTTCACAAGGTTTGTGCCTCCTTTGTAACAACTTATGTTTCAAAGTTTGCTTTGTGTTAAATATCCAGTCAGTTCAATGTATTGTTTTGATTTGAATTCGTTTTTGTTGAATTGCAGAGCATCCTCTCCAGATTTCATCATTAGTTTTAAACAGAGGTCAAACAGAAAGAGCACAGGGCAGCTAGGCTTCCGGAGAGAGGAACGGAGCAGGCATCAGAGGAGCTCTTCTGTCCCAAAAAAGTTCGGAGAAGCCGACAGGAGTTCTGATCCACCTCGCAGTGCCACTCTGGACCGCATCCAAGCCTGTGAACAACAAGTTCTGCTAGCCAGGATGCGGAGCTCTTCTTCATCCAAAGAGAACACAAATGACCCAATGAGCATAAACCACCCCAGCAACCTGCTGGCCACCATCTTCTGGGTTGCAGTGTCATTAATGGAGTCAGATTTTGAGTTTGAGTATCAGATGTCTCTAAGGCTGCTGAATAAGCTGCTGACCAACATCTCGCTGGACAAGCAGGACCATCGGGAGAAGCTGGAGAAGCTCCAGAGCCAGTTGAACTGGAGCAGCTTCACTGGGCTCCAGCAGCTTCTGTTAAAGGGCTTCACGTCCACATCCACCACTGACATCACGCTTCAACTCTTCTGTCAACTCACACCTGTGTCCAGGGTTCCTGTAGTAGATACATCACAAGCCATTGGTAATATCAGTTTGATAAATTTGTGATTTGTACAAGTATTTCTAATACATAACTATCATTTTAAGCAAGTCTGAAAAAAACTTTTTCTCTGTTTCGCCTGTTAGGTTTTCCCTTGAACGTTCTCTGCTTGCTCCCACATCTCGTGCAGAACTTTGACGCACCATCACCTTTTTGTCAGGATGTTGCTGAGAAGATCGCTCAGGTTTGGTTTTGTTCATTTTTCTCCTCTCATTTACAGAAGATGCTTACATCCATTCAAAATCTACATGGTTTTTATATTTATTCAAACACTTAAAGATGCATTTGAACTGTATTTTTATTTTGGGATGAATTAATATACAACAAACAACTGAAATAAATCTTAGAAACAAATTATTTAAACTATCTGAATTCACTATAATTATTTAAACCACACAGGTCGGAAATTATCCATGCAGGCTCAAATATAAATATACCATGTCACTACTATTTAGTTTGATCATTCATCATTTGATATCCTGGCACAGATTTAGCTTTCCTACATTTTTAAATAGTGTTAAAGGTGGGCCCTGTACAGAGGCGTTGCCAATTTCATCTATTCCAAAACCAGATAGGAAATGGATTTGTGGTAATTGTTTTTCAGGAATATCAGGTAGTGGCCTAGTTAACCTCATCCAGCTCTTATTTTAAAGTGAAGCTAAAGAACAAGAAACTATTTAAAGATATTCAACTCTCTTTCCCAAAGACAGTAATACAGTTTTTCAGTTTCCAGCTTATAATTGTCTTATGCTATGGGTTGTTCCAAAAACACTTAACCTAGTTTCCATCATTAGAGAAAATGGTTTGTTTAAGATGAGGGAACCTGGTACACATTTTGGTGTCTTAATATGAGGTGAAATCGCACGTCAAAAACTGAGGTTAGGGTGGAAAAAATCCGACTAACAAGATTGCTTTGATCCCATTCCCATTCTTATGAAATGTATAAACAATGCTAAATACACGCCTGAAATCAAGCATTTACGGCAACACAATTGGCCATATTTAACCAATCAATATGATGTTCACAGCCACAGTAAGACAGTTTTTTCTACCAAAAAAAAAAAAACTTAACAAAATCCTGTTTGGAAATTTAACAATGGATTAATAGCTGAACACCTTACTTAAACTTCATTAAATGCCTAAAATGTATAAAACCATACATTTAAACATTAACTGAGCTTTATATTTACATATCCTGTTTTGTTTTCTGAAGGTGTGCCTTGAGGAGAAGAATGCCAAGTTGTCCAACCTTGCTCATGTCATGACTCTATATAAAACCCACTCTTACACACGAGACTGCTTCTCTTGGGTCAATGTGGTGTGTCGGTATCTCCATGAGGCTTTCTCAGACATCACTCTGAACCTGGTCACTTACATGGCAGAGGTCTGTGCAGCTGGTCTTACTTTCCATTAGCCCCTGTCGCCTAGTTTTCTTTCTCTGTTAGCTAAATTTTGTTTAATTTTTCTTACAGCTGTTGGAAAAGGGACTACCCTGTATGCAGCAGACACTTTTACAGATAATCTACAGCCTCCTGAGTCACATGGAGCTGAGTGGAATTCAAGCCAAACCCTTTAACATAGAGGTTCTCAAGACAATTGAAAAGTTTGTGCAGGTAAATGGCAGAATTGTGGAGCTCATTGAACTTTTCTAGGAATGTAAGTGTTAACCCAATGGGATACAATGCCTAGCAGAAATATTCCGACCTCTTGAACTGTTTCCTATTTGGTCACAATGCAAAAAAAAAGTTTCATTTTCCAATCACCCCTGTTAAACTTCCCTGTCCCTGCCCAAGAAAAGCATCCACACATCATAGCATTAGCACTGCATTTGCATTTTACTGAAGTAGTTTAGATTGGTTGTCTTTACACTTATATTTTCATTTGTTTACGATTTAGACAGAAAAATCATAATTTTCCTTCCACCAATCATGTTTTCCATCATAAATAATAAATAATCCTAACAGAAAACACAAAAAACTAAGGTTGTGAAGTAACAATCTGAAGAAGTTTAAGGAGAGTAAAATATTTTTGCTTGGAGCTGTATAAAGAGGAAAGACTGAGAGGATCTGTGCTCTCTGTTCCTTCTGTAAGTCCTCATAAAAAAAAGGGGGAAAAAAGCTGCCTGTGTGTCAGCGCAGTAAATCTGTAGACACACCCAGACTATAAACAGGCTGTTTCTAGCCAGGCCTCTGTTTATTCTCATGCTGCATCTCATTTCCAGCTAACACCTCTGGTTTTAAAATAGAAGGGCAGAAAACCCCAAAATAAGACATTTGATTGTATTGTTATTCATATTTGGAAGGTAACTTATTACATACGTGTGTCCTTGTGTGTTTTCTATAGACGGTCCATTGGAGGGAAGCCCTGAATATCTTGAAACTGGTGGTTTCTCGTTCGGCTAGTTTGGTTCAGCCTTCACTACAACAGAGTGACTTCTGCTATGAAGACATTAGCCGCATTTGGGATCGCTCCTCCAAAGCCTTACCTGGAAAAACACTGGATTTTCAATTTGATATCTCTGAGGTGAAGCACACTTTCTTCTCTTTCCTTTTATTACCATACTTTGAAGGTCCACATGGTTCTACTTTCAGCCTTGCATCCCCCACCCTGGTTGTTTAAATTGTTCCTTTTTCTTTTCAAAAAGAATATTTCTGACCCTTCTTTATTGATTGCTTTTATTATCCACAAATTCCCTTCAGAGCACTTGAACTGGTAAATATAATTAGCCTAGAAGAACAGAGCTAAATAGATTGATGTGAATGGTGTGTGGGAACAGAACAGAGAGCTATTTATGTAGCTCATGAATGGCAGGAAATGATGTCATGTCTCTGCAGCAGCTTTTTTTTATGTTTGTGAACCACTGAAGTGTATTAGCTATCGACACTGTACATGAGAGGCTAGACTTATGGTTAAGGAATTATCAGAACAGCCATGTTCCTAGAAAATAAGGTCTTAACTGGAAAAAAAAGACAAATTATTAGATTAAAAGGTTCCTGTACAATTATTTACGGTTACTCAGAATCTATTTGAGTCCAGGCGAAGTGGTCTTTCCGTGGAGTCTAGGTCTTGTAGTGTCCAAGCAAAGGAGGTCTTCTTCTCCTTCAAGCTTCCCTCGACTGAATATAGACTCAATCTGCTGGTTTTCTTGTAGACTCCAGTGATTGGTAGGCGTTATGACGATCTGAAGCGCTCCCCGGGTCATGATGTGAAGAGCACAACCACAGCTGTGACCCATAGCACTTCCTCCACTTCCTCAGGATCCAATACCAACAACGTCCTGGTTCCAGTCAGCTGGAAGAGACCTCATTCTTCACAGGTCAGAAAGTTACCCTATCACCCTGAAAGGTTACCCTAATGAGGCGATGTTGTTGTTTTTTTTTGGGTTTCAAATATGCCATCTATTAACAAAGAATTGTCCTATCCTGTACATTTAATTTATTTTATTTTATTATTTTATTTTATCCTGTATAAAATAAACCAAAGAATACAGTTTGCTTGGTAATAATATGATTATCTGTGCAGTCTGAAGGCAGTTTAAGGTGCTCAGTGATTTATTCTTGAACTAGGATCTATTTCAGTGCCAGTCTGTCAGATATAAATAAAATGAGATCCAATTGAAAAAAATGTCTGTGTTCTTCCTCTGCAGAAACGAACAAGAGAAAAGCTGGTGCATGTATTGTCCCTTTGTGGACAGGAAGTGGGACTTACTAAAAATCCTTCGGTAAATTTAATTTATAAAAGTAAGCACTTTTTAATACTTTTTATTATGGAATCAAAGGTGAAATTGAAGAATATCTTTGCAGGTTATCTTCTCTAGTTGTGGAGAACTGGACCTGATTGAACACCAGCCTAGTCTGGTGTCCTCTGATGAGGGGACCCGCGAGCTGGAAAACATGGACGACACCACCTCAGAGCAGCAGTTCAGAGTCTTCAGAGACTTCGACTTCCTGGATGTTGAGCTTGAAGATGGAGAGGTGAGTTCCCATGGGTACTTTGAACTTTGAAACGCTTGTGGGAAAAACAAACCACCACACATACACACCAAAGAGCAAGTTTGTGTTGTGTTAGGTGAGTCCTGTCTGCTGTAAGTAATGCAGATTCTGTTTTTTCCGTTTTTTTCTTGCTTATGTTATCTAGGAGCTGCAGGTAAGTTTCCTCATGTTGCATTATTGTTTGTTTATCCATAACATAGCTGCCACACTGATGGCAGAAATACAGAATGTTCATGCATGCTTGTGCCAATTTAAAAACCTCATTCTGATCACTTAGTGCACTTAGTCGACTGTATTCAAAGCTAATAAAATAAAATATTTTCCTCTTTTTTATCATGTACCCAGTGTTTGTACCCAGGAATATGGTTAAGGGAAATTACACCAAAGATTAGTTTGGTTTCATATCAAAAGTATAGTTCCAATACTTTTGATTTGGATTTTTTTGTGACTGGTGAAGATGGCTAACAACTTTAAAGGTCTTTTGTCCTAAAAAACACTCTACATTTTCAAAATGGTTAAGGTCGGATGGACTGGAATATTTGCATCTTAAGTCAAGTTTATTCAAAAATATGAGTAGACTCATAACAGCCTGAAGCCCCGATGGTGATATTGCACTATACTTGCATGTACATGGTTGTGTAAGTTCAAGTTAAAACGTAACACAAGTACTGTATCTTCAGGCTTTTGAATTTATGACATTTTACTCTTGCAGGGCGAGACTGTAGACAACTTTAACTGGGGTGTGCGTCGACACTCTATGGACAGTTTGGACCAAAGTGACTTGCAACCTCTGGAGGAGAGTCAGTTGTCCAGCAGCATGCCCAGCCTCACCAAGATTACCCATGAAGACTCGGAGGAGTCGTCTGAGGAGGATTCCCTTACAGCCAGCCAGATACTTTCCCACTCTCAGATTGTAAGTTTTTCTAAAAAGGTACCACAAATTCCAAATCTTAATGAACAAAGGGCTTTTAAAATGTTTGTTTCTTGGACGGATCAGAAACAGAGATCTTAGATCAGTTTAAAAAACGAATCTATATATTTATATATATAATTTTTTTTGCTTATAACATTTATTCCATATCAATAAAGAAAATCCATATCAGATAAACATAACCTGATTAGACATAAAATCCTTTAAACCTAATGACCGGTAGGGCCAGTGTGAGGCGAGAGGCAACCATCAAGTATGTGGGATAACTGACAGTAAGTCTATCAAATAAGAGGGTTTTTGAACATAAATAACCTGTGAATAGTGGGACCACAAAATCTCAGTCTGTTTGAAATCCTCCTTTGTTTATTTGAACTAATTAGAGGTGACCTTGCTGGTCTGCTTTGGTTCCTGTGGCAGGTTATTGATAGATTAATCTTTGGTAAAAACAAACAAAACGGAAAACAAAAGTATGAGTTAATACAACATTTAGTTTCCCTTTGAGATGAATGAGGTATTTTTGAATTGAATTGAAAGGGCATTTTTTTATCCTGACATAATTATAAAGGATTTAAAATGTGCAATTTCAAAAGTGATCAAATTTAAGGTTATAACTTTCTGAAATACTAAAGGCTAATCCTATATAGATTAAAAGAGTGCTAGCTATATGTTTACTAAGGGTGCTTTTTAACACTAAATGGGTAAGCTGTTTTTAATTCCATCAATTGTCATTTTTTTCCTTTTCAGACTGTCAGCCTTTCTCCAACCCCAGAGATCAGTGGCATGGATACCCCCCCTGCTGCTTTTGACACAACCTCAGCAAATTCAACCCCTCTGGGCTCCAAAAATCCCAGTTTCGAGGTCCAACTGTCAGAGGACTCGAAGCAGCGGGTGAATAAGGGATTCAGAGTGTCTGAAATCTTTGGAACCACTAGTTCCCATCCCAATTCAATTCTGGAATTCTTCACTAATTTTGCTAAATAGGAGCTTTACTGTTAAATTCCTTTATTTAAAGTCTTCAGCTGTAAATGTGCTTTGGGTTCAGTTTCTCTTAAATACTACTGCATGTTTTTTTGGGGTCAGTCATTTCTACTTTTCCTGCCTTCAAAAAGCATGAGCTGATTTAAATGAATCAATGACTGCATGCTAAAAAATGCTGAACTAAAACCTAGATCAGGACATTCTGAAAACCTCAAGGCTGTGGGTTAGTTTCTGCTTTTGTTTATTCCTGGCATAAATTGTCTAAGAAACTAAAGGGTTGATGAAAAAAATCTTTCCTTTCCTTTTGTCTGTTTGAGGCAATGTGTATACCAGCTGCTTCTGTGTTGGTGGCTCTGAGCTACAACTAAAAAAAAAACCTCTTGGCATGTGGATGTATAGGATAGGTTTACACATTGCCTGTCTGGAAGCACGAGCGAAGGGCAACAGTGATGCCTGAGTTAAATTATTATAAACTTTATTCATCAATTGGCCTACATTTTGTAAGCTAAATTTACAAGATTAAAGAAAACATCAGAAGAAGAGACCATAGGGTCCCAATGCAAGGTTAGTGAATTGTTTATAAGCAGGAAATTATCTGTTTAATAAACAACTATAACAGAGGGAATATGGATAAATGTATGCATACATTTTAATATTTATTTAGAGTAGGATTTTAGTAACTGTCAAGGTTAGCTAAGGTCGTGTTCCTCTCTTTTTTCCAGCATGAATCATCACAAGATGATGAAGATAGTAATGTACATGAGGAAAACCTCTTCCTCTCTATCGACGAACTGCCTGATGAGTATGAATGTGGGGACAATTCAAGTGTCAGTCAAGCACATAATGATTACAAAGAAGAGCTGGACCTGAATCGTTGCTTACCCAGGTTCACAATCATAACTTTAGTCCAGCATAAGTGTTCAGTTTAGGTATAAAAATGATTTAATTTTGCTGTGTTTATGTTTAGTCTTCCTGAAGAAGAGAGTGATGACATGTTGGAGTCCCGTTCTTCACCTCCACCATCGCCCTTCTTCTCTGCCATCCTTGCTGCTTTTCAGCCAACAGTGTGTGATGACGCAGAAGAAGCCTGGCGAAGTCACATCAACCAGCTTGTCTCAGACTCAGATGGCTCCTGTGCAGTTTACACTTTTCAAGTGTTTTCATCATTGTTTCAGGTATAATTGTCTCATCATTATTTTTTTAAAGTATTTTTTCTGAGACCATTTGGAACTAATCAGTGTTCTTAAGGTGAAAACTGTGCTGCTGGAACTACAATGCAATAAGTAACTACTATAGGTGGAAGTTAGGAAGTGAATTAAGAAATTATGACTGAAAAATTAAAATCGGTGTAGTACTAAAGGATGTGTAAAGGCATAAAGGGAAATGGATTATCAACTAATTTGCTTAATGAGGTCCAAGGTTTGTTAGGATGCTTTAAGTTGCATGAGTTTTCATGAAGCCATCAACCTTATGTCCAAATCAACCTTAAGGTGGAATTATTGACGTTCCTGATATGTGATCTACTTTACATATAAGAAATGAAAATATTTGTGTGTATTTCCCAGTATAATTACAATTTTAGAAATATTTAGCCTTTATATAAGCATAAGAATGTGTTTATAGATCACTTCAATTCAAGAACATGAATGGAAATGGAACTTCTCAGGCAGCTTTACACAAAAATGAAATTGTAGCATCAGGGCACAATAGAAACAGGAAACACAGCCAAACCTTCTGAAATGGCTAGAAGTCATGTTTTTAACTTGGAAAGGCAAACCCTTTTTTGATAGACTCTAAGGTTTGCTCTGAACTGGAGGAATCAGCGAAGTAGGGACCCTGCTTACAGGAGAGGTGATGCCACAGTGTTGATCAAACACTCAGAGGGGAACTTCAATTACCAGTGGAGCTATGTAACCTGAGGCAACCAATAAATAAATAGTTTCTATGGTTTTGTTTGGAACATGTTCTTAAACCAAAAGAAACATCTTTGATTAAAAAAAATAATCAACAAGCTAAAATTTTAGACATAAATGCTCACACTTAAGCAAAGATGGGCAGTAACTAGTTACATTTACTCCATTACATCTATTTTTACTCACTTTAAAAAAAAAATGACTTTAAGGAGTAGTTTTACTGTGCAGTACTTCTTACTCTTACTTGAATTATTTTCTTGTAAAGTATCATTACTGCTACTTGAGTAAAATCTCTGACTATGTTGTCCTCTGTGTCATTTGAACAATGTCCAGATCAGGTAAAAATACCATACCGTAGATATCAGTGGAACTTCATTACTCTGTCCTAAATAGACAGCTCTCACAATAAGGATCAGTTTTCTAAATTATTTTTAGAAAAAAATATTATTTGAAAGAATTTTGTTTGAAATTTGTTTTTATATTCATGACTTTATTTTATTCTTCATGCATTTGAGTCTTTAAAATACCAGATTTTGAACATAAAGTCTGTCTGCTGTATTGTTTCAAAACATTAAATCAGATGTTAGTATCCAACAATTACTCAATAGTCAAGTAGCCTTTTTCCAAATACTTTTTTACTTTTACTTGAATCTTTTCTTGGATGAATACTTATTAAGTTTAAAAAATGTCTAGTTAGTGTTCCCACCTCTGCACTTAAAGCAGTATTCTCTTTAAAATTTTCAATTTGCAGTAACAAGCACTGAAGAAAAACATATACAGGTGGACAATCAGAGCTTTAACACAGACAACATCAATTAAGCGTTTCTCTAATTATACATCAATTCAAAGGTTTTTGAATTTCTTAATCAGCAAAAGGAGATACAGTAATTCATATAGGAAAAGATATATGTCTACATACTTGACCAAACGGATCATCGTTTCTGAGCTAAACAAATAGTAAAGTCACATGCTTTTCATATTTTTTAGATTTGAAGTCAACTTACGTGGAAAAAAAAAAGTTACATTAACAAGACCTGTAGTTCAACAGGGCCACGCAAAACGGCAGACAAAAATAAGAGTTTTTGTTGTTGAAGGTCGAACCTGAGGTGCTTTTGTGCACTAGAACATGAAATGATCTAAAATTTAAGGTTATAAGTTGATGTGGTGATGAACAGTAAGAAAAATAATCTCGATGTTTAGAACAAAGATTTTGCACTATTTACGATGCTTATTTCATTGACAAAGGATGAAACTTTATTCAAGACGTTTATTATCTTGCATGATATGGGATTCAATTTGAAGTTTTTTTTCAGTCAGCATGTACTTTGGTTTGCAGAGTATCCAATCCAAATTCTGTTCCCTGACATTGGATGCTGTGAGTTACTTCAGTGATAGCTTGAAAGGATTAGGATCAAAGTTTCTCAGATCTTCAGAGGTTCTGGCATCCTGCTCCGAGTGCCCAACTGTGTTCATTGATGCTGACACAGTAAGTAGCCTCAAACTTTAGACATTGTAGCATTTTTTTCATCACTGTATATCTTAAAGATGACTGAAAAACAGATAAATAATCGACTAAATTATTCTTACAGATTTTGTCATACGGACTTCTGGAAAAAATGAAATTTAGCGTGCTTGAGCTTCAAGAATATCTTGACACTTACAACAACAGAAAAGAGGCAACAATCACTGTAAGAAAATAAAATATACATCCTTTCTTCACTCACGTTTCCAGTTGTTTGACTTATAATGTTGTTAAATTCTATAAGTCTTAATTAAGTTGCATTTATTGCACACAGTGGTTGAACAGCTGTGAGACCACCTTCCCCAGGACGGCTGGGGTTGCTGTTACATGCCAACCAGGAGAGCATGAGGAAAAGGTATAATATTTTTCACTGTGGCACTGTCCCAGTGATATAACATCTACACAGATATATATTGTTTTTTCATAGCCCAAGAATTTTGCTTGTGTTCATGCAAAACAAACTAATTTTGCACAAAGAAAATTCAAAACAAAAAACACTTGGATTGTGTTCATCTGCTCTTTCATACTGTACTTTCTGCATTACGGTTACTGTGTGCTCCTGTAGCTCTGTGAGTGTTACCTCTTTATGTAACCCACCTTGTTTCAGCCATAAATCAGAGCATGTATATTTATAACATTTTATTTTGAGCGCATTATGATCACTGTCAGCTCTGCTCTGCATGCTTCTTCAAATAATCCATTAATCTGCTATAAATCAATTAGTAAACTAATAATAGAATGTTTGACTGTTAAAGGAAGTGACAGTTTTTGCAATTTAAGTTTTATATTTGTTTGGCTTAAAAATTAAAATTAAAAACTTTTTTTTAAATTTTATTTGCACTTATTGACAAAGGTGATCATACCTCTTGACTTAAACTGATACTTATATGTGACAAAAGACCAACACAAAATAGCCCATGATTGGAACAGCAAACGTTTTAAAACGTGAAAAATAAAAATGTGAAAACTTTTGCATACCTTCCTAAACACACGTACACCTACAAGCTTTATCAGGATATGTGTCTCCCGGTCTTATGCAGCTAGACACTGAAATGACAGACTGAACATCCTTCTTTACAAAATAAGTTCAGCTCAGACTGATAGGAAAGAGAACATCTGCAAGCATCGGTTTTCAAGTCCCAAATGGATTTAGGACTGTTTTTTTTTAGTAATTCAAACCAATAGATGCCAACCGACCATAGGCACTATTTGTTTAGGGTGACTTTCATTACTGTTTTCCTCCACATGTCCCTTTTTGGATCTAAGTGAAAAAGTTTTTAGTTTTTAGTAATTCAAAACCATGTCCTTCTTTTTCACAGTTGTGTTATTTTGTGTTGGTTTAGCACATAAAACTCCTGTAAAATATATTTAACTTCATGAGTGTAATGTAGCAAAATGAAAGAAATGAAATATGGAGGGTGTGAATGCTTATTCTTATGTCATCTTACACTTTTGTCAAGGCATGCTAAACTCTTCAGATATCTCTTGCTCAGTTCTTGATACAAATCTTAATTGCATGGCCTCGATTTTTCTCTTTTTTTATCCTTTTTCTGCCTTGTAACATGCTTGCTTGGTAGCAAATGGAATCTCTGGCTGTAAGTTTGAAACCTGCCTCTTTAGTTTCTCTGTTTACTCAAAGCTTTCTTCATATGCATTTTCATCTTCAGCAACATGATTACTCTCTAAATTCTTGAGGTAAAATCTGCCATAAGTTTGTGTTTGATCCAAGAACATTTCCCTTCCAGCAACTGGAGCTCTGTCAAAGACTCTACAAACTCCACTTTCAGTTGTTGCTGCTTTTTCAGTCTTATTGCAAGCTGATTGATCAGATCCATGCAATAACTTCAGCTCCAGAGGTAGGTCTTGTTCCCTTTTTCATTTTCTTTTATATTCAAATTTCCATTGATTATTCATGTTTAATTAAC
The DNA here is from genome assembly GCA_034780135.1 of Jordanella pulchra. Lineage (NCBI taxonomy): Eukaryota > Metazoa > Chordata > Actinopteri > Cyprinodontiformes > Cyprinodontidae > Jordanella > Jordanella pulchra. The sequence continues at coordinate 56,522 of JAUZNJ010034764.1, read as the reverse complement.
GCAAATCTCTCCCACTCTGTAGCTCATAAGTATGTCCAGAGAGCTAAATGAATTGAAGAGGAACCTAAGGGAAGCAGCAACCTCAGCAACAAATAATCATATTTCAACATTTGACACTTCCTGCTTTGAGACATTCATGAGCTCCTCTGAAGCTGCTGTTCAGGCCATCCTCGAGAGCCTAAAAAACAATGAGTTTCTAAAATCAATTACCTATATTCGTGAGTGCAGGTGCGATAAGTAAAATACTTGATTCCATATCCATTAGGAATGTTTATTGTAGATTCTTACCCTAAATCTGATAACTTTTTGTTTTGCAGAACAATGTGGCCCAATGACATATTTGGCAGCCATTCTGAGGATGAGATCCAAACTTTACTCAACATTTACTTCCGACACCAAACCTTGGGTCAGACGGGAACGTTTGCTCTGGTGGGTTCAAAGCAGGACCTGACAGAAATTTCTCTCAGGCTGATGGAACTCAACTGTGAGACTCGGGATATGGTCCAACGAGCCCAGGGCTACAAAGCCATTACAGCTTTTCTCCCAGACTCCAGGGTTTCAGGCTCAACTCTCTGATGGCGGCGTGCTACTTTTGCGGAACCCAACGTCGCTCCCAACTTTACTACCTTGTCTGAGGCAGCTGCTATTATTTCAGACATTAACAAAAAGCTCCTTTTGCAGAGATAACCAAAACCTTGGATCCTCCTTTTTTTTCTTTGATAATCTAAATGTCTTGAAGTCAGATCTTTAGACATACAGCAATAATGTTTTAAAATGGTTTACCAAACGGTTGTTCACTATTGTTCTATTCTTGCACAAATAACATAATCTGTCAGAGAGCAAACATTTGCTACTGGAGTCAACAACTGCTCCATTAAACAGAATACAAAATGAAGTGATTCTCTACCAGTTGGGTGATTTCAATTGTCAAGGGAAAACGTGCAATCCTTTACTGAAGTGGAAGACCTTTTCTGTCTGCTGAAAGAATGTATCGGAAAACACTGTCAGAAGAGGTTAAAAGGAGGCATCAATATTTTGTTGTGTTAGTTCCTTTGTGTTTTTTTGTTTCCTGAAATGTATTGATTGAGCATGAGCATGTGAATTAAATTATGATGACGATCACAGATGGAATTATTGATTCCGATTTGTATGAGCGGTTTGTGTTGAAGTACTCATGGTGCAGTCTACTGTAATGTCAAACCTGCAGCTACCATGTGGGTTATCTGTTGTTACAAATATCTTACTGTACCTTTTAACTAAGTAGCATTTTGCAGATATGTTTATTATTTATATTTCATGCAAAAGAAAATATGCTTTTATCATTTAGATGTATAGAGATATATATTTTGTTTAACTTGTTATTCCTGCCAAGCTTGCATATTGTATGCACTATAAAACAAATACTACAAGCATCACTGCCAGTCAAAAGTTTGGGGAAAGCTTGCTTAATGTTGTCATCATGCATTTGGAATATTGTAGGCTTTGATTATTCCTTAGCATGTTGTTGTGCCTTCGGGCAAAGCGCTAATCTCAAGTTGCCTATGAATTGGCATATCTGTGAATGAATGTGTACCCGTTAGTGAGTTTGATTAGGTGAATGTGGTCATAGTGCTAAGCGCTTTGACTGGTCAGTCAGGATATAAAAGTGCTATGAAAATTCAGTTCTTGTACCATTCTCTTTTAGTGGGAATGTGTGAAATACATCCAAACTTTCGCCTGGAAGTGTAAGTATGTAGAAATATTTTGACTGATGATGAATTTGTAAATAGAGAAAGTAGGACTTTGCTTGTTAGATTGTATTTTTATGAAGGCAAACTTTAAGTTGCACACAAAATTGGTATATACATATTCAAAAGGATTCCAAAATGTCTGCTAAACCCTTTTCCCCTGTCCTCTGTCTGTTTAGGTTATTATTCTTGGTTTTCTGTAAACGTATGTAACAATAAAATATACATTTCTTAGCTAAAGGTTCATCTTGCCATTTGTGGAAGAAAAGCTTTAAGCATTTTAGTATATAGATCTCTTTTAACTGTCAGGAGATGACAGCCTCCTTCTAAACCCCAAGATAAAGAAGTGGACATTGTATCTTCGTTTAGCCTTGACAGGCTTTCTACAGCAAAATAACTTAATTTAGGATTTAACATAATCTGAGATGGATTAGCCTTCAATTGATTAATTAAATGGATGTGACAATTTCAAGAAACCAGTTATTGATGGTAAATTATTTTATTTACTCTAACATCTTTAGGGTGTTTAGAGATGTACTAATACAAATTTTGTGACTGACTTCTAGACTGGTTTTAGTAGGGTTTTTAAAATAATATGATATTGACTGATTCTGAGAGGTGGAAGGAAAAATAAGGCATATTCAACGCGCTTTTTGATATCACTCGTGGTAAACACTGAATAATTGTTAAAGCAACAGCAAAACAACTGCTGTAAAACAGCATATTGTTAATACTGTATACGGACAATTATCATTATTAATTCTGAACACCAGTCTCTATGGCTATTTACTAGACAGTGTAAACCCTTTAACTATGGGGTTTCAAAAAGGCTCTCAACTTTTATAAATCCAAATATACTGCCAAAGAGAGAGAGGGTAAAAGCTAAAAATTATTTTAAAAAAAAGGGTATATTTGATGTAGTCTGTTCAGCCTATCAGTTGTTAAAAGCCATTATTTCTCTCACAGCCACAATACCAAAACCATATCTTAACATGGTGGGGGAAATACAGTTTTCTTTGAAATAACATGTTTCTGCTTCATCTTCATTCACTTTTTAAACCCCAGTAATAGAATAAACTTCACTATTTCGGTTGTTCTTACACAATAAAAGCATCCACAACAGTGTTGTGATAAGCTCGACATTTTTTCTCAATTTAATGGTTTAATAAAGAAGCATTTTTAACTGTCTGACTACTAGTTACCAATGACAGTTAAAGCTAAAAATATGCCATAATCTTTTTCCAAGTGCTTTGCATATAGAAACATATTTATTTTTCTATTAATTATGTTCTATAGGTAGTGTGCATAGAGAAAACTACTGTTTGCTCTAAAATGTATGTAGTAGCAACTTTTTCAAATTGAATTCTATAAAAAATATGATAATGAATATAATTTGAAGAAAATAAATGTCAGTAACCATTTTTGATTTTTTCATGAAGGGTTTTTGTCTTCGCCAAAACGGCAAAATAAGCACATGTTGTACGTATATACGCTTACGCTAAAATAAACGTCACTTCCGGAATGCGGCGCGCGAGTTTTGTGTTTAGCTGAGGAACTACGTAACACCTAGCAAATAGCCTGCTGCTAGTTTTCTAATGTTTTTCTCTAAGTTCATTGGGCTATTGCGAACGTTTGATATAGATTATTACTGTAACACAACAGTAGTTCGTCATGGTAAGTTTCGAGGTTTTAGTACCGACCAAGGTTTTTTTTATGTTATGAAGTGGTTTATTTTTAATGATTAAGAGTAGTTGCCTGCATCTAGCTATATTTTTGAGTTTTTGCATTAAGCCATTTTTACTGCTTAGAGACTTCCCTATCTGACTCAGCTGCCATGGTTAGATTATCTGTAGTATTAAGTTTAAAGTTCTTTTGGTTGTACTTTAATCTGCATCTTTTTTGTTTTTGGAAATCTTTGAAAAATGTCATCACTCGTTAAACTGTACAATTAGAGTCATATTTCTCCTAACCTTTCTAGGTGGGCTTTAGATCGATAACAAACTTTAATCGTTGTTTGGCTTCCGTGGAATGGATTCATACATAAACACTATGTTTGACGCATTTAAAGATGACATTTGGAAAGGTAAGTTAAATTAACATTCAAGCTTAGACAAATACTCTTCAATATTTAGGTACATCATCTTTATCACCTCTTCACATGTTTCATATACGGCTATTTTTAAATTAAAACGCTGTTAAGGTTAATTGTTTTCTTTAATTCTAAAACTCTCAAAGTGCATAAAATCATGTACAGAATTTTTCATCGTCTCATCAGCAAGTCGTTTTTTTTCACAAAGCTTCTAGGTTTTTTATATTTCTATTTTTATAGTTTGCAAATATTCCGATTCAAATCAATCAAATAATCGTTGTCACCCTGCCTAGAGCAGCACTCCAGTAGAAATTTTAGTTTCAATACAGCCGGTATGGGAGGGATGCCTTGCTGCCATCAACTATTGAAATCCAAGTCTCAATTTCCCAGATAAAACAAAAGTATTTTTGATACCAAAATCTTTTTTATTTAGTTATTATCATTCATTGAACCAGAAACGTTTCATATTAAGAGTAAAAAGCTATTTTTTTCAGTGTGTTTCTGGCCAGGAAGCAGTAATAGATCAAAAAATAAAACAATCGGTTAACTTGCTAAAATGCATGTCCATTTCTTTGACAATATGTCTTCAACATTTGGCCTTGGCTTTTCATGCATTAATTACTCCATCAGTTCAGTAAGACATGGAGGCAGTCAGCCTGTAGATCTGATAACAACCATATCCGCATAGAGACCAGATCAGGTGTAATCATTTGTATCCGAATAAGGTTGGCGTTTTGGGAGAGCGTAAATGATCATTTTGGAAACCGGTAACCAAAGTGGAAAAATCAGAGAGCGCTGATGATACACCATATTCTGAGACTCTTTAAAATAGTTAGTTTAAATTATGACCCAAGTTGACCCGTTTATAAAATACACAGCATTTATTTTCATCCCTAAGTTGGTTTCATGGTGGGCTTTTTTTCCTCTCCATTGTTTGACCTGGGGTTCGGTCATCCTTCTCATTCAACAAATCTCCACTGATTTTTTTTGTGGGATTTAGTTCTGGCAAAGCATTACACCCTTTAGCAGTGCAGTCAGCTGATAGAAATTTAGATAAGCAAGCACAAAACGCTTGTCAGCAGAGAGTCATTTGATATTTTAATAAAATCAAAATTAGAACTGTGTGGGGTTTTTTATTAGCTTTCGGCTATAATCCTCAAAATTAACAGAAACTGATGCTCAAATTGTTACAGTTTGTGTTTGATCTTTTTGATTTTTATTTATTGGTTCTTTATCTTTTTAGAGCTGGGACCAGTGGATCCAAACTGGTTTGAGGTACTGACTGCCCAAGCTTCTGTTGATGAAGGCAATGATGATTATGATGACCTGTGTGCTAATCAAGAGGGACATTTCAAAGCCCCTCTGGAGAAGACAGCAAATGAAAGCCAACTGTTTTCAACCCCTAAAATTTTTCGATGCAGTCAAATTGTCTCACCTGACATTAAAGATGAGCCGTCAGCTGCTCCAGGTACCGTCTGTGCTTAAATTTAAATAATTTAGACAGTTTTTTTTAACTAATTGTCAGAAGTGGTCTTAACTCAGACCTCTATAAAGCTAAACCCCTAAAATCAACATGTTTCTCTCATGCATTTTAGAAAAAGAAACGCCACCGTGGATGGCAACTCAAAGTCCCTGTTTGTTTGAGCCATCAAAACAGTGGTGAGTAAAATAAAAGGTTTATTCCATCAAGCTGTAATTGACACTAATCTGTCTAATTTTAGAGTTTTGATTTTACTTGTTCTGCTTATTTTAGTGTCCTGGATGTAAAATGTGATGGTGTCCAACCTCAGACTGAGGAGAGTTTTGGTAAAATGATAATCTATTAGATTTTCACATGTTTTAATCTGTATAAACCAAATAAATAAGAAATAAGCACCTTTGATCACGTTCTTGTTTGATTACTGCAGATCTTCTTGATACCCCAAAGAAATCCCCAGTAAGTACATTCAATCTGCCACAGTTTTTTTTTATAACCATTAATATCATATAATTCAAATGTAATGGGTAATGAAAGTTTTTTCCTTTCTTGATTTTGTTTGTTTTGTGTTTGTTTTATTTTTATTGTTTCAATGAAACAGGCCAGTTATGCGAAGCACATTTCTGAAAGTCTTGGTGCACAGATCAATCCAGATATCTCTTGGACCAGTTCTTTTAATACCCCACCAGCACTGCCATCTACTCTAATTTTATGTGAGTTGTTGAAACATGTGGCATGTATTACTCTAAATTTCTGATTGATTGGACACATTTTAACTTGTTTTTAATGATTCAGCTAAAACTGAAGAGAGTCCCTGTCCAGTGAGTGTTACTGCCGACAGAAATGTTGTTGTGAGTATCCTGGATAGTTTAGTTATACCAAACTAACAGAATAAATGTATAGCTCTTGTGTACTCACTAGTCTTGTTGTAACACATCGATGAATCTGGCTGTTTTTTATCACTTTAACATAAAACCATCTGTTCCATCTGCGCTGCTCTCATCTTTTAATCTGATAAGGGAATTTAAGAGAAAATTTGAATCAGATAAAATGTCTTGTTTTAAACCAACAACTCTTCAAAACAGCCTGATATATATTTGTGTAGGCATTGTAAAACCTGTTGTGGGTTTTAAAGGCTAAATAATTAAATATTTTAAACTATTATTTCTCAAAATATAATAATGGTAAATAAAAAGCCATTACTCTTTAATTAATAACACCGCGCTGTTCTGAATTTCTTGTCTTTCTTTTCTCCTACTCCAAAGTTTGTACGGAAGCTTTTCCCTTCACTTTCCAATTCCTCACTTAAGACGTTGAAAAAGAGCACAATGTCTTCTAATCCTGAAGGTAAGAACTTGTTTTTTTTGTCCACAATATGCTCCTGAGTATGTAAATATTTTAGTCATTTTAACAAAATAAGATGCATTTCAATTTGGTTTCATAGGGCCACACTTAATAATACAGAATTGTTTTTATTTTGTAATCAATAGGTGTTGTTTTTCCTGTGGCTCCATTGGACCAGAGTGAAAGTCATTATCAACAGAAAGATCCAGATTCTGTTAAAGGGGAAGTTTCTGCAGTTGGGCTAAAAGATTCTCCTTCTAATTTCTTTGCAAATAGTAGTTCAGCTCTGAGAAAGGTCAAACCTGACAGAGTTAAACGTAAGCAGATAACTCTGACCTACGAAAATGCTTGCAGCCACCAGGCTGTATCAGAAGCAGAGGATGATGCATCCAGTGAAGAGGCAACCATTGATTTGGACTCTGAAGGATTACCTGCAACTCCATTAGTTAAAACTGGTGATAAAGCCATCAGCCAGTGGTCTCCTTTAAGCTTATCTGAAATCTCATCGTGTGCTGTGGGTAGCAATATGACACAGCCAGGCGACACTGATTCTGTCCATCACACAAGACCATTATTGAAAGTCACAGACACTGGATTCATTAGAAAAAAGAGACAGTTTGTTTACACTGTTGAAACTAAAAAAACGCAAACTGAATGCCAAGACTCCCAGAAGATGGATCCCTACAGAAAGATTTCAGGATATGGTAACACATTTAATATTCATTTTCTGAGTAAAAAATTTAGATTTTTACATGTTTGCAGGATGTTTTGCAACTTCCCTATTTTGCACCTTTGCTGTTTTGACTTATTTATTATACCTTACATTTTCAGGTTTAAGGGGGAGTTGTTCATCATCTAATGTCATACTTGCAGAGCATAATTTTACACATACATTTATTATTTGAAAGCTGTCAATTTTAAGTCATTTTTCTAAATTTTTCGCAGTCTCAAGCAAGGAAATGGGGTTTTATGACCAAAATAGAAGTAAATATGCCTTCTGAGGTTGTACTAAAAAATGGATAATCAATTAATTCAATAGTTGAGGAGCAGAGGGAATTGT
>JAUZNJ010034764.1:38413-48725 GCA_034780135.1 Jordanella pulchra | reverse complement strand
AGTAAATATGCCTTCTGAGGTTGTACTAAAAAATGGATAATCAATTAATTCAATAGTTGAGGAGCAGAGGGAATTGTTTATTTTCATGTCGATTTGTTTTTAAGGATGGTCTTTTTTTCTTAAAAATAGAAAGATTTTTAAGATTAGATTTTGCATTTACTCTGGTTACCTTGATTTGGTATAAAAATGTGTTGGATCGAAAATGAAAAGTGTCAAAAAAGGGAAAAAATAAGTCTAGAAAATGGTCAAAGATTAACAAACTGTTTTCCCTTTGGCTCAAAGTGGAAGTAAAAAAGAACCAAATGGTTGTGAATCAGAGGCACAAATTGGTGAAAGGGCAAATGTACAGTGCACTGCAAAATGTAAAAATAAAAAAGTGCAATCAGCTTTCACTGATTACACTTTTCCCTTTTTTGTTTGCTTTCATTTAGAACAAGAAGTGACCATAAAGTCATTGGAGAATACTTCAGGCAAAGCTGAGTGTCAGAAGACTGAACATGAAGAACAATTTGTAGGAGAAACCGTAACTTCATCTGTAGTCACAAAACTCCAGGATATTGACATGTCTCAACTTTGCAGAGATTTTGCACAGGATTTCAGCCAAATGACTGACCTAAAAATGGCAAAGGACGCTCAGAGTAACTTCTCTCCTGTCGCATGTCTGACCGCCGTGAAACAAGCTAAACAGAAAGCAAAGCAATCAAACCTTCCCAATGACAGCAGTACCGATAAGCATGTCCCCACTAGTTACCAACCTTGTTCAGTTGGCGAAAGCACCATGATTGACAGTGGATTCCAGTCTGCTGTGGTAGACGTCACTCATATAACTTCCTCGTCATTTGGTCCTCCTCGTTCTGAGAACTATGGCCAAGGTCGATCATCGCTGAGCTTCAAAACAGATGTGAATCATTTACCATCAACGGATGAAAGTGTAAACGTAACGATTAAAGCTGAAGTGTCTCTGCACAAATCTATCAAAGAGAAAAATCTGGACAACGGAAAAGGAGTTGATTTGCACATTGAGAGCACATCACCAGGCCAGTCGAGGAGTAGAGAAGAAGCTGTTGATGAAAGTAACTGCAGCCATCTAGAAAAAGCTTCTGTTTCTGTTCCATTCACCAGTGCATCAGGATTCAAAACCGCTTCAAATAAAGGCATTAGCGTTTCCCCTGCCAACCTGCAGAGAGCAAGACGTCTTTTTGAAGAGACTGATGATAAAAAGACTTTTCATGATCGTAGCATCACCACCTACCATGCCAATAAATATAAAATGAATTTAGCTCCTGAAACAACTAAACTCAAGCCATCTAATTCTAATCTGCTACCCAAAGTAGAAGCATCATTGGCAAATATCAGTTCCCATTTAACAGCGTCAGAAAAAGCTGATGTGACAGAACTTTGCTCTCTCTTGGAGGAGGTTGAAAGCCAGTTTGAATTTACACAGTTCAAACCTGCAAAAAATATTCAAAATGGTGAACTTGATTTCAACGCTTCACCAAAACAAGACAAAGATCTTGACCCTGCTTTTCTTGCAGACATAGACTTCGATGACAGCTTTAGTTCAGATTGTGGAAAGCACGCAGCAGTCACTGTGATGGATGACAAAATGGCAAACAAAGAAACGGCAAAAGGCATCAATCTATACACAGACTTGTCGGTGTCAAACTCTCGACAAAGAGAGAACATTTCTGAGACGGGGAAATGCCTACAGTTAGGTGATATCCTTCCCAGAGCTGAGAGCGCTAAAGGTAGCGAGCTAAAGAGCAACAGTACTTCGATGCATGGTGAGGCATTTAAGACAGTAGGGGGAGTTGTTTTGAAGGTCTCTAAAAAGAGTCTGAGCAAGGCAAGAGCTTTGTTTGCTGAGCTGGAGAATAACTTGACAGAACAGAAACAGTTTGATAAGCAGAAACTGGAAAATGCTGCCAAAGCAGAACAGAAATGTGACGTGGATTCTGACATCCGCAAGAACTATTCCACTTTGATCCTCAAAGAAAGCTGTGATGTATGGACCGAAAGCGAGAAATGTTTTTCTGAATCAGATGAGGTCCTCTGTTCAAACAAAAATCTTTCAAGTGTTGAAGATGTGATAGACACTGAAAGTTTGAAAAGCAATAAAACTGACACAGCAAAGTGTAAAAGTGGGTTTAGATGTGCAAGTGGGAAAGGAATCTCAATATCGGCTAAATACATGAAGGATGCAGATGCGTTATTTAAAGACTGTCAGGTAATGGGGCATAAAGAGGAGAACATAAAGGCTTTAGAAGGTGCTAATAGTGGGCGAAGCTTTTCAAACTTTAAAATCCCTCGGGTCAACATTTCTAAGGAGGGTTTTGGTGGATGCACTGAATTTGAAAATGCAACATTGATTGCACACAGAGAAACACTACATCTGGGTGAAGTGGAAATGAACAGCAGGTCTACACCAGCTCTGAAAAATGAAGATGAAAAAAAGCCATTTTCAACTTCAAAGCAGTTTGCTGTGCTACGCACATCAAAGAGCATTGATTTGTGTGCCTCTAAAGAACTGAGCACAAGTGATGTGTTCTGTACAGCTAGTGGGAAGAACATTTGTGTGTCTGCCGCCGCAATGAGGAAGGCTGAATCTCTTTTAAATCAGATCGACACACCTGTGGAGACTTCAAAAACAAACTGCCTTAGTAATGAGATGTCAAACATAGACAATGGTGGTTTTGAAACTGTTGGTGTGAGAAAATCAGCTGTCAAGAAACCCACACTTTCAAGAGAAAATGAAAAATCAGAGGATAAAATCAGCATTTCCTCTCTACATTTCAGTCCTCAAATCCCAGGAAATGATCTTTGCAGTGGTGGGTTTTCTGCAGCCAGTGGTAAACCTGTTGTCTTGTCATCTAAGGCTTTGGACAGGGCAAAGGCATTATTTAGTGACATTAGTTTGTCAGAAACTGCTCCAGTAAGGAGGATCAAGAACCCTGAAGCGGATCAAGGAAGCGCAGAGACAATACTCTGTAGTTACACAACTGCAGGGGGAACAAAGGACCAGGTGTCCAAGAAAAGTCCCTTAAAACCAAAAGATCCTTTGGAAGAATTTGATGATTTAGTTTTATCCAAAGCATTGCAAGAGGAAGATGCTCTCTTTACGGACGTTGACCTGAGTGCTGGGAGCAAAAAGGAAGATCTTGAAAAACCTTATCAAGACCAAAGAACCAGAAAAAATATTTCAGAAGAGGCAGTGAAGGAATTCTTTGTGGATACAGCTAAACAAGAGAAACACAACCAAAACATTTTGCCACAAGCAAGCTGTGGATTTAAGACAGCCAGTGGGAGAAGAGTCAATGTTTCTTTTGAATCTCTAAAGAGAGCAGAATCCTTGTTAAGTGACTTTGTGGGAGTCGAGGATAAAGAGTTAAAGGCTATCTCTCTTCCAAATAGAAATGGTGGGTTTGAGTCTGCCAGTGGTAAACCTGTAATACTGTCATCAGAGGCCCTTGGAAGGGCAAGATCTCTATTCAGTGACATCACCCTCAATGCAGAGAACCAAAACACTTCACAGCCAAGGGAAATTAGCATGAATCCAGCCAGCGCTAACAATTCAGAGAAAATATCCTGTGGTTTTACAACTGCAAGAGGAGAAAAGGTGAATGTTTTGCCAAAAAATCTCCAGAAGGCCAAAATCCTTTTGAAGGAAATTGATGATTCTGTTTTAACCAAAGCAGTGGATGAAGAAGAAAAAGCTGTCTTTGCAGTCTGTGATGAAGGAAATGTGCAGGGGAGCAAACAGGTAGAATTTGATAATTGTTATTCAGGTCACAAGAAGAAGATAAACATTTCTATAAAGGCTGGATGCTCAAGGGTTGCAGACAAACAAGTGGAACAAGAGGAAAACATTTTACCACAAGCAAGCCATGGTTTTCAGACAGCCAGTGGGAAAAAAGTGGATGTCTCATCTGAATCTCTGAAGAGAGCAGAAACCCTGTTTAATGAGTTTAAAGAAATTGAGAATAAAACAAAGGCAACGCCGCCGCAGTTCAAGGCTACTGCTCTTCCACACAAAAATGTTGGGTTTCATTCCCTCGGGGGTAAAGCAGTGGCACCTTCCGCTGAGGACATTGAAAAGGCAAAATCCCTCTTTGTTAACGTCACCTTCAGAGCGGAGGACCTGGATTTTTCACAGAAAAGGAAAACTGATGAGAAACAAGACATTCGGAACAAATCTGAGAAAATATGCTGTGGTTTTACTACTGCAAGGGGAGAAAAGGTCAGTGTTTCACAGACAAATCTTCAGAAGGCAAAAATGTTTTTTAAAGAAGTCTGTGATTTAGGTTTAACAAATGCAATGCAAGATGCAGATATTTTTTTCAAAGATGAGAAAAGCTGGACCATGGATAGTAATGATGACATATCATCAGAACAAACTAATAAAGTGCCTGCTAATGAAAGTGGTAACATAATGGGAAACCTGTCCGTACTCAGACCAAATGGAAAGGAGACTGGAGGTATTTGCAAAGAGCCTGAAGACGATTCAGTTAAAGCTAACAAAAATGAAGGCTGCTCTTTGCCAGTGCTGAATGGTGGATTTCAGACAGCCAGTGGGAAAACAGTTTCTGTTTCATGTGAGGCTCTGTCAAGAGCAAAGCTTCTGCTGAGTGAAAACAAAGCAGTTGAGGAGGGGATTTGTGCTCCATCACAACTTTCTGAGACCTCCGTCATAGATCAGGGTCTCATGAATGGTGGATTCTTTGCAGCAAGTGGTAAACCTGTGGCATTTTCATCTGATGCCTTACAGAAAGCAAAGGCTCTGTTTAGCGACATAGGTCTGACTACAGCTCTTCCAAATCTAAATGCTCAAAATAAGAAAGAGAAAATGAAGTGTCCTTTTACAAATGTAGGGAAAACAAATGCTGTAAATTCCGAATTATCAAATGAAAAACATACGGAAGGAACTTCGACCCCCATTTCTTCCCCAAGAATTGCTGAAAGGAAGAACCAGCCAGGATTTCAGTCTTCTCCTTCCGAAGCAGACATTCAAAGTGACCATGAAGAAAGGTCCTCCTTGATAGTCTGTGATTTAAATACTAAAAGGAGCATCAAGAAATCTGAAGTTACAACAACAGAATCCTCAGACGCAGAATTTCAGTCATTAAACCTTGCTGGCTGTACAGAAACCCAACAAAAGATTTTTGCTCAGGAAGCTTTGGACTGTACAAAAGCCTTACTAGAAGATGAAGTTCTGATTGGCCAGAGTCTGTTGAAGGCTCCAGAACATTTCCAAAAACCAGAGGATCCCAAATCAAATGACAAATCTACTGAAGAAGCCAAAAGAAGGAAAACTAGAAGTGCTGAAGATCTAACTGGCAAGTATCACAAATTCAATCTTTACTTAGTTGCTTTGATATTTATGTAATAACCCATTTCCTGCTATTGGTTTATTTTATTTTTTAAATGCGTTACTGTTTTAAATAAAGAATCTTTGGAAAGCAGTGGTGAAAAAAAATCTGAAATAGTTTTCCGACTTTGTTATGTAGCTCAGCCTCCTTCCAAAAGAATATTACTTGAAGAATTCAGCGAAACCACTGATGGTCCAAGAGGTTCGGGGCTTCACCCCGTTAAAAGCTCTCCAAATGGTAAATCTCTTGTATTATATTTATTTTTAGGCAGCCATAACAAATACATTTTAATATTTTACTAATTTCATCAAGGTTTACTGGACAGGGGAGTTTTCAAGTACAATTCCTCTCTTCATCTACACATCACAAAGCCTCACAAGTAAGTTGTTTGAGTCTATTAAAGTTGTTATTCCAAATAGATTTTAGCAGATCCTTGTGATGTATTTTTGTTTTCTACAGGGATGCAAAAAGCTTTTTGGACACCAGATTACAAAGGACGACAGAAACGCCGCGTTCGCACCCAGGAGATTGTGGATCTGCATCCTCCAAGATACAGGCCTTTGTTCCTCCATTTTTTAAAAGCACAAAGAGAGATATATCCAAAAATGCAGGTGTGAGAGAGCGCAAGAGAGCACCTGTGTTTGTTCCTCCGTTCAAAAAACAACGATTTGTCCTGCAAGAGAGCTCGTCTAAACAACTGGAGTCTGACACCAACGACGCACCACTTACTGAAACAACCCAAAGCGCTACAGACATTGTCCCTTTAATCAAGTCTTCAAACACTAATATGATGAGTCCAAGTTTTCCTGTAAATGAGGAGCTAGTCGGCTCTACTGAATTGTTACATTCGGACAACATGCTTTCCAGAAGCCAAGGTGCAGTGATCATTTGAAATAAAGTGTTTAAAAAGACCTAGCTATCCTATTAAACATTGTTATAATCATAAGGTCTCTTTTAATAGACAGGACCCAGAACATTATGCTGGCCCGGAATATGCAGGAGATGAGGATTATGAAAAAGAAGCGGCAGAATATTCGGCCACTTCCTGGGAGCTTATTTTTGAAAAGAACCTCGGGAGTGTTGAGAATCCCTTTCAAAGTTGCAGTAAATGGAAATAACCCAACAAGATACTCTGCAAAAAAGGCAAATCCAAAACTCACACAGCTTCTGAGCTTTCATCTTACAAGTCATAATGTGTCCTATCGACTATGTTTTTACATCGATATGTTTCTGTTGTAGCTGTATGAGTGTGGAGTCCATAGGCATGTCCCTGAGATCACCAGTTCCAACGCTGAATCGTTTCGCTTCAACTTGCTGCAGTTCGTCAAACAGGAAACGTTAATAGAAGGAGGAGGTGTTCAGCTCGCTGACGGAGGCTGGTTGATCCCCAGCAACGACTGGACGGCAGGAAAGGAAGAATTCTATAGGTATTGATGAAAGTAGTTTGGTTTCAGAGGATTTTCTACTAGAGAAAGCTGTTCACTGCTTCAATGTGCTGAAATGCTTTCCACAGAGCATTGTGTGATACTCCTGGTGTGGATCCCAAACTTATCGTCGAGCAGTGGGTGTACAATCACTACAGGTGGATTGTGTGGAAGCAGGCCTCCATGGAGAAATCCTTTCCAGAAATAATGGGCAGCCTTTGCCTCACCCCAGAGCAGGTTCTGCTGCAGCTCAAGTACAGGTACATATCAGTAGAGTGTTGACAGTGATATTTGCTTTTATTAGATTCCAATTATTTAGGAGCTTAAAGGCTATTTTTCTATTATTTTATACTAATTGGCAAAATACACATAATTTCTTTCAAGGTCATTAAAAGGAATGGATAATGATTACTTTCTTGTTAAAGCACTAATTGGACAATTGTAATCTGTTACTCTTAGGTTTGGTAAGAACTATGTTGTCTTGCTAAAGATGATTAATGTTTCATGAAACATCTGAGTCCAGGAGAGCACAGAGTTTGGAAACTGAAAATTTTGTGGAATTTTTGTATTAAGCTGCAAAAAACCCACTAAACTATAAAATAACAATACCTTCAGAAATTAGATTTTTTTTTTATTGTTTGTATGTTAGATATGATGTAGAGGTGGACCACAGCCGCAGACCAGCTCTGAGGAAGATCATGGAGAGGGATGACACACCAGCCAAAAGCCTTGTCCTGTGTGTCTGCGAGATAATCAGCCCAGGTCATCTGCTGAATGCACAGATCCGCAGCGAAACAAAGACACCACTAAGTTCTGAAACCAAGATAGGGAATCCATTTGCAGTCATCTGGTTGACAGATGGTTGGTATGCTATCAAAGCACAGCTGGACGAACCTCTGACTGCCATGCTTCACAAAGGTCGGCTGGTTGTTGGTGGCAAATTGATGATCCATGGAGCTCAGCTGGTGGGATCCCAAGATGCTTGCTCTCCTTTAGAAGCACCAGATTCTCTAATGTTGAAGGTATTTACTGGAATAGGATCTATGTTTTTTTGTTTTTTGTCTAAACTACATAACGAGCATTTTTTGTTTTAGATATGCGCCAATAGCACGAGGCGAGTGCGATGGGACACTAAATTGGGATTTCACAAAGATCCTCGACCATTTCTGCTCCCTATTTCCTGCTTATACAGTAATGGTGGACCAGTAGGATGTGTTGATGTTCTCATACTGAGAAGTTACCCTATGCAGGTGTGTAGACGGCTGATTTTGTCTTATTTCTTTGGATCCTCCATAGCGTTCATCTTCTGATACGTTTTCATTTTTACAGTGGATGGAGAGGAAGTCAGATGGAGGTGTTGTGTTTCGGTCCGATCGGGCAGAAGAGAAGGAGGCAAGAAGATTCAGCAGCCACAAACAAAAAGTGATAGAGATGCTGTTTGCCAAGATTCAAGCTGAATTTGAGGAAGAGGAAGGTAGAAGGTTCAAATTCCACTTTGTAATTGCAAACTTCAAAGTTTGAAAAGCTTTAACAAGTTGTCACCCTCAGAGAGAGTGAAACCTCAGCGCAGAAGGCAGACAATCAGCAAGCAGGATGTTGCAAACTTACAGGATGGAGCAGAATTATACGAAGCAGTTGGAGACGACCCTGCATACCTGGAGGTAATGTGAACTTCACCGTATGCATTTCAGCTGCTCCCCTGATGAGTATTTCTAACAACTTGTCTGAATGTGTTTTAGGCTCATTTAAGTGAAAAACAAATGGAGACTCTTCAGGCCTACAGGCGCTCGCTGATGGAGAAGAAGCAAGCCGAGCTGCAGGACAGATATCGCCGAGCTCTGAATGCAGAGGACAGTGAAATGAGCTGTCCAAAAAGAGATGTGACACCTGTATGGAGACTTTGCATCGCTGACTCAAGTGACCAGTCCAGCTGTGGTCTGTCTTCTAGTCTCTTATATCTTGTGTCTTCCTCATTATTATGTGTAATTTTTTTTCCTTCTCTCTCTCCTGTAGTTTATCAGTTGAACCTTTGGCGGCCTTCCTCAGATCTTCAGTCTCTACTGAAGGAAGGTTGTCGATTCAAAGTGTATAACCTAGTCGCCTCAGATGGAAAGAAGCGTAGCAGCGTTGAAACTGTTCAGCTGACAGGGACAAAGAATACGCAGTTCCAAGAACTTCCGGTATTCTGAGTTTCAAATAACCATCTGTAATATATATTTATGGTAGTGAGCTCTTTAAACTTTTGACTACATTTTGTGGACACTCAGGCGTCCCCAGATTGGCTCTCATCACGTTTCCACCCAAGAGTCTCCACCGACTTTGTAGATCTTCAAAACGAAGATTTCAAGCCCCTGTGTGGAGACGTTGATCTCGTAGGATATGTGATCAGTGTTATAGATGAACAGGGTTAGTATGTGTTTGATCGTCTCTTTCTTTTCTTGTTCTTACTTTTCTTGTTAACTGAATGGGATTAAACTTTATGTCCACAGGTTCCTCTCCTGCATTTTATTTGGTTGATGGGAAGCTGAATTTTGTAAAAGTGCGCTGTTTTACCAGCTTGGCTCAGGCTGGCCTTGAAGATGTGGTAAAACCACGTGTCCTGTTGGCCCTGAGCAACCTGCAGCTCAGAGGGCAGTCCATATCCCCTACCCCTGTCGTGTTTGCTGGGGATCTGACTGCTTTCTCCACGAACCCCAAAGAGATTCATCTACAGGAATCCCTCCAGCATCTCAAAAGCCTGGTCCAGGTATGGTGGTAGAAACTTCAATTCTTTAGAAAACCGTTTCCTTCTTTTGGTAAAAATTTTTTCCTCCTAATGATTCTAAACATCTTTGTCATTTTTATCTTCATCACCTTGGTCTAAGAGCCATGTTTTTAAAATCCCACTGTCTTTTATATGTTTTAAGTGTCAGGACAACTTCTGTCTAACTGCTGAGGAAAAGCTTACCCAATTAGTCAAATCTGACAGCATGAAGTCGGTCTGCACTCCATCTTTGCAACCACAAACTCCAGGCTCTGCAACAGACAGAAGACGAGACGTGAGTTCATTTTTATGCTGATATCTTGTCCTTTCTGATCTAGTATCTAGTCGTCTTTGTTTTTTTCCCATATTTTGTCACATTGTAAACACAGGCTTCTTTCACTGGGGATTTATTTGCATTAGACACACAGTACTGTACGATTTCAAAAGAGAGAAATAGGTTTTTATTATCGTTAAAAAAACAAACTAGTGTGAACCTCTGCATAAGTCTTCTTTTGTTGTCTCTTACAAATTATCTTCCAGGATTTGTCTATATTTTGCTCCAGCTATCCTCCAATCAACTTTAAACGGCTTCCTTGCCTGACAACTGCGTACTCACAGCATAATACTAACCCCACCATGTTTTATACTCAGGAAAAAACTGTGAAACAAATAACTCCTGTATTTCTATGTATAAAACAGTAAACAAAGTAAGTGAATTCAGTGTAACAGAAAGTAAAAAGCAGCAGGCAGCCAGCGGCCAGTGTTCTTGCTAGTGTTTA